>CAWUFW010019735.1:0-175410 GCA_963921515.1 Calotriton arnoldi | reverse complement strand
TACAACACCAACACACAGTGAAGACCACTGAAAGAAGAATTCTGTGTATGCTGGGCAAGTCAGTGTAGCCAATAGCATCATGGGAGTCGTAGTCACACATATTGCCCCCCCACAACTGTCCCATCAACACCACCCTGAACCATGCGCACATCACAGGGAGTGGAAAAGGACTCACAAGATGGCTGACACTGGCTACTGCTGTGGGGAGCACAAGGCCCTGCTGGCAACTGTGCACCAACCAACAGCAGGACACCACTGACTGACATCCTGAGAGACAACTTCCACTCCCTGCAATGGAAGCACGTTCCATGGTGGGATATCTGGCTGGGTGGGAAGGAGGACTCGCAGCACTGACCATAGTCACAAGCACCTCCCCTCACACACACCCTCAACACATACTCCACATAACCCACCTGGGAGAATGCAATGCCACACATCCTAACTCAAGATCCCACAAAGAACCTCCACCCTGGGTTATGTTGTGTGAAGCACAGGGACACTCTTGGGACTTTCAGCCAAACAACTGCCAGGACAACACTCCCAGCCATCCTGTCAGCACAGGCAGCCCACCCCACAGGGAAGCAGAGTCAAAAGGAAGGAAGCATGGGCATGCTGGGAAGGGGGGTGGAGGCAATAGCATGATGGGAGTCGTAGGCACAGCTCTAGCTCACCCCACCACATGGCCCATCAACGCTCACCCTGCACCATGCTCACATCCACAGGGAGTGGATAAGGACCCATCAAAGATGGCTGACACTGTTGCTGCTGTCTGTGGGGAGCACAAGGGCATGCTGGGAACTGCACACCAACCAACAGCAGGACACCACTGTCAGCCATCTTGCCATTGCTCTCACACCCACACACACTGAACTCCCCACAAAAGCAAGTAAGTATGGGAATGCTGGGAAGTGGGGTGGAGGCAATAGCATGATGGGAGTCATAGTCACAGACATAGCTCACCCCCACAACTGTCCCATCAACACCACCCTGAACCATGCTCACATCACAGGGAGTGGAGAAGGACTCACAAGATGGCTGACACTGGCTACTGCTGTGGGGAGCACAAGGCCCTGCTGGGAACTGTGCACCAACAAACAGCAGGACACCACTGACTGACATCCTGAGAGACAACTTCCACTCCCTGCAATGGAAGCACGTTCCATGGTGGGATATCTGGCTGGGTGGGAAGGAGGACTCGCAGCACTGACCATAGTCACAAGCACCTCCCCTCACACCCCCTCAACACATACTCCACAGAACCCACCTGGGAGAATGCAATGCCTCACATCCTAACTCAAGATCCCACAAAGAACCACCACCCTGGGTTATGTTGTGTGAAGCACAGGGACACTCTTGGGACTTTTAGCCAAACAACTGCCAGGACAACACTCCCAGCCATCCTGTCAGCACAGCCAGCCCACCCCACAGGGAAGCAGAGTCAAAAGGAAGGAAGCATGGGCATGCTGGGAAGGGGGTGGAGGCAATAGCATGATGGGAGTCAGTAGGCACAGATATTGCTCAGCCTCACAACTGGCCCATCAACACCACCCTGAACCATGCTCACATCACAGGGAGTGGATAAGGACTCACAAGATGGCTGACACTGGCTACTGCTGTGGGGAGCACAAGGGCATGCTGGGAACTGCACACCAACCAACAGCAGGACACCACTGTCAGCCATCTTGCCATTGCTCTCACACCCACACACACTGAACTCCCCACAAAAGCAAGTAAGTATGGGAATGCTGGGAAGTGGGGTGGAGGCAATAGCATGATGGGAGTCATAGTCACAGACATAGCTCACCCCCACAACTGTCCCATCAACACCACCCTGAACCATGCTCACATCACAGGGAGTGGAGAAGGACTCACAAGATGGCTGACACTGGCTACTGCTGTGGGGAGCACAAGGCCCTGCTGGGAACTGTGCACCAACAAACAGCACAACACCACTGACTGACATCCTGAGAGACAACATCCACTCCCTGCAATGCAAGCACAGTCCATGGTGGGATAACTGACTGGCTGGGTGGGAAGGAGGGCCGGCTGTCAACCAAATACAACCAATGCAGACCATGTTCACACCCCAACAAATACATAGAAATGCCCAAATAATGCAGGACAATGTGCCACACCAATATCAACCCCTGACTGTGACGACTTAGGACAATGCAATGTACAGGCCCGCACCCAGAGGCACAGTCACAACTGTCAGGTGTGTCAACCATTGATGCCTGCAGAAACATAACATACATTGTGTGTGTCTCCCAAAAACAGGTGATGATGGGGACACAGCAGCAGACGCTGAGGAGTCCCAGTCCCAGGCTCAAGAGGATGCGGAGCTCACTGGTGTCGTACAGCCTCTGCCCTCCTCGGACGAAGAAGACCAACCTGGCACATCCGGTGCAAGTCAACATGCAGCACCAGCAGGACCACCAGCTGCAGCACCAGCAGGACCACCAGCTGCACCCCCTGCACCCACCCCTCCAACGACTGTCACCACAAATACCATCCCTGCCGACATGGACAGAACAAGGAGCAACACCAGCACAGGGACCCTGGACCAACGTGGGGCCATGGACACCACCACCACCACCAACCCCCAAGGGGGACCAGGGTCATCTGTGCGTGCCACTGCACGCACTGCACATGTCGGCAGGGGTGGTGGGAGGGGTGGGAGACAGAGGTCGCTGCTTGCAGAGGTTGCTGGTGTGCATGATGACCCACAACTGGTACGCATAGCCGATGCGTACCAGTCCAGCACCGGAGATCTCAGCCAGGTAGTGGGGCTCCTCAGAGACATGAAACAGCAGCAGGCTGCCCATCATGCCCGCTTGGACTCACACATGTCCCGCGTGGAGTCCAAGTGGGACGCACTGCAAGAGATGACGGCGGTGCACAGGGACATTTTACAATGCCTCCGCCAGATGAACAGCAACCAGTCCACACCTCCCTGTGTGCCAACAACATCTGGTGCTGAACAAACTGCAACTGCCACAGGGAGGGAGGATGACTCTGGCGGAGAGTCCCCTGCACCGCAGCAGCCTGTACTTGAGGGGCCCCCCCAAAGAAGAGGGGTCGTCCGAGGAGGGGCAAGTGAGAGGCCGATGGCCAAGCGCAACTCCCAGGAAGCCTGAACCTGTTCTGGATGTTCACCTTTGTGCACAGACTGTTCACCCTGTTGACGGCAACACAACTCCCACACATTGCATGGGGAGTACAAGTTGGACCAATGTCTCAGACAACTGTGGCCCCGATACTGGGGATTTTGTCTACCAGGACTTTCAATTCACCTAGGAACTTCTGATTGCAAGATATATGTACAGCACTACCCATCCTATGCACTATTCACACAAATGTATCACAATAAACACACTAATACACCATACTTGCCTCTGTTGTGATTCCAACGTGGGTGCTGTTATGGGGATGATGAACTGCAAAATTACACTGTGTATGCGAACTGCAACAGCAAGTACAACACAGGCATGTGAGTAAAGGCAACGTGACACATATGAGGGAGACACACCACCAGGGCTACACAACACATACACACCTAGGCCATCTGACTCATTGCCTACACTGATGTTGCCAGGGAAGACGGTGCAATGCACAGACACCACACCTATTCCCAGTTGTAGTCAAGTAGCCCACAGGTGCAGTAAGCAAATGGCAGTCAAATGTGTGACCACAGACAACGCACATCACAAAGTGAAGCACAGGTTTATTACACAGTTGCAACATGTCGTAACCACTACAGATGCAAGGTAATCCCACCTGGCAGCGGGCACACAGTCAACAACTGTAGAAGGAAGGAAGTCCATGGGTGTGGCGCACATCACCTGTAGGGACACAACAGCTACCACCCTGGAAGTACAATCACGTCGTCGGTGGACACAGTTGACCAAACGAATCTGAAAGTACCCTGTGAAGGACAGAAATGACACACAGTCAAAAGCAATGGAGAACAGGACAGAACAGCAAAACTCATGCACAATACATGTTACAAGATACCCACCCAGAACCAAGTTAGCATGTCAACACTGTTGGGGAGTACAGACCACCTGTAAGCACACATCGCTACACACATCCAGTCAAGTAGCCCATGGACACACTCCAACAGCACCAGAGCACCACCTACACATATCATGCCAACTCACATCATTGACATGACACCTCAGGATACTCACATTCAGCTAAAGAAGTTGGTGATGAGCTGTGTGCGGACATCACCCTCATCATCATCATCATCACTGGCATCGTGGTCCAGGCCAGGATCCTCCACAGGTGGCGGATGTTGGTCATTGTCATCCTGGATGAGAGGCAACTCCTTCCGCACTGCCAGGTTGTGGAGCATGCAGCAGACGATGATAATCTTGCACACTTTCGCTAGGGGCATATGGGAGGGACCCTCCTGTCTTGTCCAGGCAGCGGAAGCGGCTCTTCAGGAGACCAAATGTCCGCTCAATCACTCTCCTGGTCCGACCATGTGCCTCATTGTAGCGCATCTGGGCTGGTGTCACAGGGTTCCTGAGGGGTGTCAGCAACCACGGCATGTTGGGGTATCCCGAGTCACCTACGGACAGACAAGTGCACATTAGCTGACTTGGAAAAGTGGGCGGAATACTACAGATCAGATCACACACAATGGCACAAAGTCAGTACACACCGACAAGCCAGGCACGCTGGTTCTGCATCTGTGCCATCATCCTGGGGATGCGACTACTCCTCATCACAAAGGCATCGTGTGCTGAACCAGGGAAACGGGCACACACGTGTGTGATGGTCATATCTGCAAGACACACCACCAGTGCATTGACCGAGTGGTAGTGCTTGCGGTTACGGTAGGCCTGCTCCTGGGCCTGTGGTGGTACCAAAGCCACATGTGTCCCATCAATGGAGCCAATGACATGCGGCATCCTCCCCAGGGCATAGAAGTCACTCTTCACGTCAGTGAGTCGTTGCAGTCTAGGGAAATAGATGTACCGGTTCAGGAATAGCAACATTGCCACCAAAACATCGCGGAGCACACGGCTCAACATGGTCTGTGACATCCCACCAGCAGTCGCCACAGTATGTTGGAAGGTACCGGTGGCAAAGAAGTGTAGGGCTGCCATCACCTTCACCTTGGGGGTCAGCGCTGTAGGATACGGCCGGCCAGGCTGCAAATGTGGGGCCAACTGCACTGCCAAATCCTCAATCAGCTGCCTGGTGAAGCGGTACCGTCGGATGCTGTCCCGTTCCACCATCGTTGCCAGGTCTGGGAATGGTCGATGGACAGCAGGAGCCCTGCAGTGCAGAGGAGAAGAAAGCAAGATTGTCAGTCAGCCCACATATGCGGCATTGAACACACTCAATATCCCAACATACATCATTATGAGGCACAACTACATGAAGTGTGCAGTTCCGTAAGGACATGTATGGTACATACATGGCCAACATCTGTCATCACGGTTCAACAAGTGGCATCAATAAGTCCCAGGTTGGCCCATTGGATATCATGAGGCCGTGTCACAGTTCCCATCTCCTGCTGCCGTGTCACAATCACCCCCCACAGTGACATGTGAGGACAGATGTGCCCCAGGCATCACAGCTCAACGACAGGTACATTCCCAGGGACCCTGTATTGCCACATGGACACTGGCATTACATGGAGTATCATGTATACACCACAGCAAAACAACTATGACCCCCACAGGTAGTGGTCCCACTTGCCACTGCAGGACAGACATGGACGTCTGTGACACACACACGCACAACATCAAAGTCCATGCACACACAACGTGGATGTGGAGACTGTCTCCCATTGTGCACATGAAATCAGAGACATTGTAAACACTACATGCACACAGACTGTGGAGGACCATCACTATTGTGCCACTGGGACACCCTGGCTCAAACATACCGTCCCACATGGGACTCACGGGGTATGTGACATGACATACACATACACCACCGTGAAATGTGACCATGGCACATGCACAGATATGAACAGTTGCACATCACAGTGGTCATGTACACGTAACACCCAGGATCCTGTCCCCATGAACACGTGCACAGCCTGGGGGTGGCTGCCCCCAGGTGACACCCACAGGACAACATGTACACCAACATACACACAATAGGAAATGCAGCCTTACATGCCTTATCATACAGTTTGGACAGGCTGTCGTGTTGTAGGTGTGCCCCTCACTCCCTGGGAGCTATCTGTGGCTGGCATATGTCCATCTGAGACAGGCATGGTGACATATGCCAGTCACTTGTACAGGGATGCGTTGAACAGCAATGGACCGATCGGTGCACCCGGCCGGCCCATTGCATTCAATGTGTGCGGGTACGCGTTGTACCCCTGTACGCGTTGATCAGCAATGGACCGATCGGTGCCCCGGCCGGCCCATTGCATTCAATGTGTGCGGGTACGCGTTGTACCCTGTACGCGTTGTACCGCAATGGACCGATCGGTGCCCCGGCCGGCCCATTGCATTCAATGTGTCGCGGTGCAGCGTTGTACCCCTGTACGCGTTATACCGCAATGGACCGATCGGTGCCCCCGGCCGGCCCATTGCATTCAATGTGTCGGGTACGCGTTGTACCCCTGTACGCGTTGATCAGCAATGGACCGATCGGTGCCCCCGGCCGGCCCATTGCATTCAATGTGCGCGGTACGCGTTGTACCCCTGTACGCGTTGATCAGCAATGGACCGATCGGTGCCCCGGCCGGCCCATTGCATTCAATGTGTGCGGGTACGCGTTGTACCTCTGTACGCGTTGTACCGCAATGGACCGATCGGTGCCCCGGCCGGCCCATTGCATTCAATGTGTGCGGGTACGCGTTGTACCCCTGTACGCGTTGATCAGCAATGGACCGATCGGTGCCCCCGGCCGGCCCATTGCATTCAATGTGTGCGGGTACGCGTTGTACCCCTGTACGCGTTGATCAGCAATGGACCGATCGGTGCCCCCGGCCGGCCCATTGCATTCAATGTGTCGTGGTGCGCGTTGTACCCCTGTACGCGTTGTATCAGCAATGGACCGATCGGTGCCCCCGGCCGGCCCATTGCATTCAATGTGTGCGGGTACGCGTTGTACCCCTGTACGCGTTGTACCGCAATGGACCGATCGGTGCGCACCCATTGACAATGGCCTAGCCTGGCAACGGACGCGTTTTCGAAATTCGAACGAGTCGGTTGCTGGAAATTCAGTTGGTCACCCACAACAATGTTGCAAAATCATGTATGTCATGAAGTTGAAGATTTGAAGGATGCTGTGGGCGTGTATTGGTGCTGCTATTCCATGGATTGGCCAGATTCAGAAGATGCAAACGACTTGGACCTATCACTTTGGACACAAGGGACAGTATCTGCCTCTCCAGCACATATATATTGCTGGCTGTTCCCCTGAGAGCTCACTTGCCTGCACTACATGCTCCAGGACGACATCTGCCACTGCACTGCTGCTGTCTCTGCCCCTCTGGACCCTGCAATGGCACGTACTGTGGAGAGAGCCCCAGCCTTCAGCCTTGAGGAGAACCAGGCCCTGCTGGACAGCCTACTTCCACAGTACAGCAAGCTGTATGGGACACCAGGGGAGCAGGTGAGTGTTCTGTGCACTGCCTTTCTGAATGTGCATTTTGTCTGACTAGCAAGGCTGAAAGTCTGCACGCCACTGGCTAGCAGGCTCACTGAGTAGTTGTCACCCCCCATAGTGTGTAGTGACATGCACTGGACAGGTATGGTGCAGTGACAGTGCATTTGAACAAGGTTTTACTTCCCATGCAATGATACCATGTAGTGACGTCTGGCAAACTGTCCATGGGCAGCGTTGCACTGCCTGTGTACATCATGTGCCCCTGTGATTGAGACATGTATATACAACTGTGTCATGCACGGATATGTTGCATGTGTAGTAATGGCCTTTTCACTTTGTCATCCTGACAGGTTAATGCCCATCGGAAGCAGGAGATCTGGAAGGACATCGTCCGGGCTGTCCGGTCCGTGGGGGTCTACAAGCGCCGGATCCGCAACTGCCAGAAGAGGTGGCAGGACCTTCGGGGCTGGACCCGGAGGATTGCACGGGTCCAGCTGAAGCTGTCGCCTCCTCGCAGGAGGGGCGGAACACGGACCCTGACCCCCACATGCTCCAGATCCTGGCGGTGGTGTTTCCAGACCTGGATGGGCAGCTGAAGGCCAGACAGCAGCAAGGAGGGGGTGAGTCAAAGACTGCACTGTGAACTCTGTATTACATGCTATGTGCCCTCCTCTGGCCTGGTTAAACTGCCACAGTACAGCAGTCATGTTGTCCAGGAGCCATGTCCCTCTATTGTGCACTGCCCACTCCTCATCTGATACCCAGGTGTGGCCCTTACATTCAGGGAATTGTGTCACTTGGGACTGTGTCCTTGCAGTTTGCTTCACTAAAGGTGGGGGACAGCATCTGTTTCCCTAACTCTGTTGTGGGCATCATGGGTGGGTCCATTGTTCACACAACGCCTGTGTTCGGACATGTAATCTGCGTGTTGCTTTGATATGCGGTCCACTTGCTGAGCTGAGCCACCACATGTGCCTGGGGTATGTGGCACACACCCATGCAGCGGGTGGGAACAATGTTTGGACCCCAGGAGTGTGCAGATTACGTGTGTCACACATACATAGCCAGCTATCCACTGTCCAGGGCTCATCCCTCATTCATGTGGGGCAGGACAGTCATGCCTACTCCAGGCCATGCAATGCACTCTGTACTCCCACTCCCGTGTATCAGCTGACACATTGTGCGCAGTGATTTGACCCCTCAGGTGTCTGCCTCTGTGTCAGTGTGCTGTGGATTTGTTGCCAGGACTGCTGGGGTGTTTCTCGGTAGGGGCTCAGCATGCCACTGGAGATGTGACCATAGGAGACGATACTTGTGTGTCACATAGGTGTTTGATCAGCTGCCCGTGCAGACTGGGGTATGCGAATGTGAAGTTCAGGCAGCTGTTCCCCATTCACAGCAGATTGTGAGGGGCTCAGGTTCAGAGGGTAGTGTCACAGGTCTCCCATATGTCCAATCGGTATGACCTGGACAGATGAGGGTTAAGATGATGTGTTGTGTGGGGGATGTACATGTGCACTTGTGCAGCTCCAGGACTTGCATTCCCCATGACCTACTATTGTGACACAGTGCAGAGTGTTGTTGTCTGGCTGCCAAGTCATACATCACTGAGACAGTGATGTATGACTTAGCA
Source organism: Calotriton arnoldi (assembly GCA_963921515.1). Classification (NCBI taxonomy): domain Eukaryota; kingdom Metazoa; phylum Chordata; class Amphibia; order Caudata; family Salamandridae; genus Calotriton; species Calotriton arnoldi. The sequence goes on along the minus strand of CAWUFW010019735.1, from coordinate 166,190 downwards.
GTCATGCCTCCGCCATGGCATGTGTCTACTTATTGGTGATCCTGCAGGGGAGTGACATGTGCTACATGCACACCATTGTGGCGATGGCTATCAGGACATGGGTGCATCATGGTGTCTGTCGCTGGTATGCATCACATGCATTTCCTATTTGACTCTGGGCGTCCCTTTCATCCGGAAACCTGTACTGACTCAGTGGCAAGAGTTGTGATGTGTGCATGTCCACATGCTACACCGTGTCCTCTGCACTGTCCAACTACTGTGTAGGTGGTGCATGTGTCCACACTGGGGTGTTGCTATCCAACAGATACCAGACAGATGGGTGCAAGGCCATGTGGGATGTGAGTGCCATGGTTGGCATCAGACTGACAATTGGCTTCTCCTGTTCAGTTAGGGCACTTTTAGCAATGTTCAACTAATGATGCCAGGGCTTGCTCTGTAATGTGCTGTGCTCACAGTGGTGTGTGCGTTTGGTGCAGGTGACTGATGTCTGTCTGTTTCCCCATTGTTTGCAGATACATCCACGGCCACGGAAGGGGACAGCTCCACGGACCAGGAGGAGCCGGAGAGCCAGACTGGGTCAGCAGCCGAGGAGTGGTCGGAGGGACCCAGTGGCACGGAGGGCGAGGGGAGCCACACCGAGGAGTCCTCAGCACCATCCACCTCAGCTGAGGACCAGAGCAACTCGGAGGATGACTCCCTTATGGAGGCGGGTGTCAGCAGCCACCACACCCCAGCTAGTGTTGCTGTCCCCGCCACCACCAGCACCACCACCGCCCTCCCATCGGCTCCCATTCCCCAGGTCCGTGGAGGCTCCCATGTTCGGGAGCGTGTCTCCTTTGGGCCAGGCACCGCACCCCCTGCCCCTGTGACCCCTGCTGCCCTGAGTGAGGAGTCTGTGTACCTCCTTCGCCAGCTCCATGTAGGGCAGACAGCCATGCTGAGTGTCCTCCATGCGCACACCGCTCTGTTGACTCAGCTGGTGTCGTTCATGGAGGGTATCTCATCGGGCATGTCTGACCTACAGAGGGGCAATAGGTCCATGGACTCCTCCCTGACGGCAGCAGTGTCCCTCCTCAGACAGTCCCTCACCCCTCCTGCCTCTGCTCCATCCACACTCCCCAGCACCTTACCCGTCCCAAGCACACACACACCGGCACAGGCACACACCAGCACACACACGTCCAGCACACAGACACACACGCCACAAACAAAACGCACACGCACGCACAGTCAGGGGACTGAAACCAGACTCACAGGGGATGGGGCCCTAGAACACACACACGCATCCACGAGCACTGCGCAGTCCTCAGTTGCCTCTCCCTCCAAAGCACCCTCCCTTGCCTCACCTGCAACCCCAAAGACCCAGCGGCTCTTCCTCAGTGACCTCGGCCTCTTCCCCTCCGATCCAGCTGATACAGCATTCAGGGGGAAGAGGAAGCCCACCCACACGGAGCAGAGTGCCCCTCGCCCCCGGACACCCTCCCCCAGGCGCAGACAGACTGAGGCCCCCACCCGCAAGTCCCCCGGAGTCGTAAGAGCAAGACCCCGCCGCCGCCCTGCAGCTCAGGCACCAGGTCTCCTTCCTCCATCCCTCAGGCCCCCACTCCACAGGTGCCCCCACCACACCCTGCCCCAGGTTCCCCCACCCACAGATATACCATCCCCAAGAGGATCCGGCCTTCTCCCCCTGCCACTTGCTCTCCCGGCACCACACCCCCCGCTGCGCTTGTCTGTGCCACTGATGTGGTGAGGGTGTCCTCCCCCTCTGTCCAGCCCACCTTGCCTGTTCCCCATTCTCCTCCCCTGGTGGTAGGCACTGCAGTGGAGTCCACTACCACCCTGTCTGACTTGGGCACTGCAGTGGCGGACCTGTCCACTCCATCTGCAGGGTCCACTGCAGTCGTGCCGGCACCCACAACATCTGAGTCATGCCCCCAGTTGTGCCGGCACACACCATGTCAGACACCTCCACTGCAGTTGTCAGTGGCTCACCAGCACCCACCACCCCTTCCCTGCTTCCTCCTAGTGAGCCCAGATCCTGTCCCTGCGGTGCCTGGCCTGCCCCCCCGGTTGCCCCTCCTAGTGGATTGTCCCTGGTTTTGTGCAGTGCAGGCATGCGTAGGGTGACATCTGCCACTGTCACCCTGTTTGGACTTTGACAATGGACTGGCCATTGGCCTTTGTGTTTATTCTGGACTTTCAGTTATCATTACACACATATGCTGAATAAAGCAACTTTCTGTTCTCTAGTGCTTATGCTTCTGATGTACATGTTGTTGATGATGCTAACCATGCCCTTGCTGCAGTGATGGTGATATTTGGTCTCATGATAATGAAGTGTTACTGTGCAGGAACCCATGTGGTCCAGGGGGAATGTGTCCTATCCTGTGGTGTATCCATGTCATCCATAGCAGCATCTGAGGGTGTCATGTGTTCAGTATTTGGCAATGGGATTTCCTACTTACATTAGCAATTTCACATCTGTGGCTTCCACCCCTGCACATCTGTTGTGCCTGCCATTGTTCAATTCGTCTACTTCCCTGACCGTGTGGCCATCTCCACTGGACATGCAGGTTTGGGCATCAATGGGGAAGGACTCATCTGTGTTGTCAGTGCAACATTGCTATACAAGTGTGTTGGATCTGTGCTGATGATTTCGTTGGCACTTCCATGACCAGGCTGATGTGACGGGAGCCTTCATTTGGTGCTAATTGTTGATTGTGTGACCAAGTGCTCAGCTGACATGATGGGGCCCTACTGAGGCAACATATGGCACAGCTTTCCTCACACAGGAGTGGAGTCCCCTCATGGCAGTGTGTACTCCTGTGACATTGCCTGCGCCCAAGGTGTGTGTTGTATGAGCATGTCTGTGTGTTCACTTCCGTTTAGCTGTGCATGCTGTGATCCCTAGTGTTGTACCTGTTTGTGATGCTTGCTGAGTTGACCTATGTTCCCCCAAAGTCTTCTCCCTGGGTTCTCTGTGATGTGGGTGCATGGCACATTACTGGTCATCAGGGTGTCACCCATAGGTGTGTTTTCTGTCAGGGCTGAGTTTGTGTGCAGACGCAGATGGGTCACAGTCAGGTTTCCCCTTGGCACTTGTTGTTTGCCCCTGTCATGTGATTTCCAGTTTGTGTTATCTTTCAGTGATTGTGACACGTTGTGTGTGTGACTGCTGGCACTCCTCAGGGTCCGGGCTGCAATGTTCGTTGTTGTCTATGTGTGTTCTTTGTGGGTGACCTTGGCTTCTTCATTGGTGTGTGACTGTGGCTGGTATCCCATTGGTTGGTGTGGTATTGCCGTCATGTCCATGTACAGCGTAGTGTGCAGTGTGTCAGACATTCAGGAGTCTTGTTGAGTGGCCATGTGTGATGTGTTTCTGCACCTTGGTTCCCACCCACCACCCTGGAATAGTCATGGGTGCATGTGCAATGTCACCAGTGCATGTGTGCTTCACTGCTGCACATTGTTGGAGGTCGAGGTGTGTGGTGTTGAGTGTGTGCAGATGAGAGTTGTTGCACGACTAGACCCCTGCCTCCATGTTGGCCTTGACTTACTGGCCGTGCTGATTGATTTGTGCTTGTGTAGGTGTGATGGTAGTTTGTTGCTCAGGACACATGACTGTGGTTCACAGTGTGAACGACATTTAGCTTTGTCATCACAGTGGGATTGTAATGCAGCCCAGGGTCACCACATTGTGGGGGCCCTGGGGGTAGTGCTGTGGTGTGTCTGTGTCTTGCTGTGTCAGTTGCTGTTCCTACGTGCCTATGTGACATGTGTGATTTGTGCTCCCTCTCATCTGACAATGCCTGCTTGCCCACATAGGGGATTTGGATCCATGAGTTACCTTTGTGTGGCACTGTATGCACATCTGTATGATTGGTATTCAGGTCTCCTCATGTGTTATGTGTTTGCCTGGGGACACTGGCACCCCCCCCCTCACCTGTTGTGTATGATGTGCAGTGTGGGTCTGCCTGTTTGTGTTTGTGCATCTGCACCACTGCATTGGCATATCTTGGGTGTGCCATTGGCTGTATGTAGTTTGGTGGGTTTCCCCTGCTGTCCCTGGGACTCCTAGGTCATCGGTCAGCACAATGATCATGGTTTGTGTGTCCCATTGCTGCCATGGTATGGTATCTGTTCACCTCACATCTACAGTCTCCACAGGGTATCTGCATTTGTGTGCCCATTGGTGCAAATATGTGGGTCTGCATTCTGATGGTCACTTCTGTCATTGTGTCATTGATGAATGTTGACAGTGTCAGCCCCCATGGGTGTTGTTTGTCTGCACATGGCCAAAGGTATGTCTTATTTGCACTGCAGTATTTGCCTCCCCCAATTTATGTTGCAATGGGACACATGCACTACTTTGCCACTGATGTGTTTTATGTTCTGTGACCAGGAATCATCCATGCAGTTTGGCAGTTGCAGCTTTTTCTTTGTCAACACTTACATTTTGGTCACTGTGATGATGGGGGTTTGGACCCCATTGCCACAATGTTCAAAATGTGCTTCAGCTATGGACCCCACACTTACATTTTGGTCACTGTGATGATGGGGGTTTGGACCCCATTGCCACAATGTTCAAAATGTGCTTCAGCTATGGACCCCACACTTACATTTTGGTCACTGTGATGATGGGGGTTTAGACCCCATTGCCACAATGTTCAAGATGTGCTTCAGCTATGGACCCCACACTTACATTTTGGTCACTGTGATGATGGGGGTTTGGACCCCATTGCCACAATGTTCAAAATGTGCTTCAGCTATGGACCCCACACTTACATTTTGGTCACTGTGATGATGGGGGTTTAGACCCCATTGCCACAATGTTCAAGATGTGCTTCAGCTATGGACCCCACACTTACATTTTGGTCACTGTGATGATGGGGGTTTGGACCCCATTGCCACAATGGTCAGGGCCTGCTTGCATTGTGGGGGCCACACACATATATGTGTGGCACATGTGATAGGGGGTCACATTGTATGTTCAAAGTCATGTTCAGTGTTGTAGGCATTTGACACAGTCTACACACGCTTGTCATGGTGTTGGGGGATGTCTTTTTCTTGCATTCCCTAGGTTGTGGTGTGCTGGTTGTGTCATGCATTGTCCATCCTATGAGTGGGGGTGGTGTTGGTGGTAGGCATCCAGACCCCCTGGGTAAGGGTGGTAGTAGTGGTAGGCATCTGGCACCCCCTGGGTAAGGGTGGTAGTAGTGGTAGGCATCTGGCACCCCCATGGCTAAGGGTGGTAGTAGTGGTAGGCATCTGGCACCCCCTGGCTAAGGGTGGTAGTAGTGGTAGGCATCCAGCCCCCTGGGTAAGGGTGGTAGTAGTGGTAGGCATCCAGCCCCCTGGGTAAGGGTGGTAGTGGTGGTGGGCATCTGGCACCCCCTGGCTAAGGGTGGTAGTAGTGGTAGGCATCTGGCACCCCCATGGCTAAGGGTGGTAGTAGTGGTGGGCATCCAGCCCCCCTGGGTAAGGGTGGTAGTAGTGGTAGGCATCTGGCACCCCCTGGCTAAGGGTGGTAGTAGTGGTAGGCATCTGGCACCCCTGGCTAAGGGTGGTAGTAGTGGTAGGCATCTGGCACCCCCATGGCTAAGGGTGGTAGTAGTGGTAGGCATCCAGCCCCCTGGGTAAGGGTGGCAGTAGTGGTAGGCATCTGGCACCCCCATGGCTAAGGGTGGTAGTAGTGGTGGGCATCCAGCCCCCTGGGTAAGGGTGGTAGTGGTGGTGGGCATCTGGCACCCCCTGGCTAAGGGTGGTAGTAGTGGTGGGCATCCAGCCCCCTGGGTAAGGGTGGTAGTGGTGGTGGGCATCTGGCACCCCCTGGCTAAGGGTGGTAGTAGTGTTAGGCATCCAGCCCCCTGGCTAAGGGTGGTAGTAGTGGTAGGCATCTGGCACCCCCCTGGCTAAGGGTGGTAGTAGTGGTAGGCATCCAGCCCCCCTGGCTAAGGGTGGTAGTGGTGGTAGGCATCTGGCCCCCCCTGGGTAGGGGTGGTGGTGCGCATTCAGGCCCCTGTGTGCATATGTGGCATTGGTGATGGGCATCCCGCCCCTATGGTGCTGCTGTTGCTGGTGTAAGTAAATTCTGCATCCCTCTGTGTGTGTGTGATGTGTCGTGTACGTGTTGTATGTGTTTTGTGGTTGGTGTCTGACTTACCTTCTGCGCCGTACTCGTCCGTGCCTGTTCCGGTAGTAAATGTAGAATATTGGTATGATCGGGACGAAGGGATTCATGGTTGGTTCGTGTCGTTCGTCTTTCTCGTCGCTTCGCGTCGTCCTCGTCGCTGGCGTGTTCGCCTCGTAACCGTGGATCGTGTTGTGGTGCGAATCGGAGCTTATGTGCGCCTCTCCCGGATGCTTTGACGTGCCGTGGGTAGCGACGGATTCGGCGCGTACGGAAAGCGCATCGTACTTGTTCGGCCGGACGGGGCTGCATTTTCCCTTCCGTGCGACTCGATTCGGCGTTTCCAGATTCACCTCGGTCGGAGAACAGGACCTGGATTGGGTGAGTACGACTCGGCCGGATTCGGTGCTGTTATGCGCATCGTACTTACTCGTTCGGTGTGCTGTACAGATCGGTCGGGAAAAAGGCATTCGCATGGCTTTTTTCCCGACCGAATGGTATTGGGTGCGCCTCCGACCGAGATCGGAATCGGCCCCTCTGTAGCTATTTGTTCATGATGTAAGTTATCTATTTCAAGTTCTTCCTCATCTGAGCTGTAAAAGTTGTTTTCTAGAAGAAAATTGTCATGGTCATTTTGTATTTTGTATTTTTCTTTTTTGTTTTTAATATACATGGATGCATAGTCAGCTAATGTGCATTGTTCTAATGTTTTTGTGCGTTTGCTGTATTTTACAATAATATTGTCAAATTGTATGTTACTGGATGTATCTGGTAATGAGTTTATAGTATCTAGGTCTCTCATTAAATATGTCCGTTTTTCTGGTGGGCTTGTATTAATAAATACAAATGATCTAGAACTTTTCCGTAAAGGAATTTGAAGAATAAGATAAGCTGCTTCTTGTGCACTTATTTCAGTACAGTTTAGGAACTTGTTACTTATGTGCTTTAGTTGAGCTTTAATATTTGGATTCTAGTATACTTCTTTTGCTGCTTGTGAAATTATTTTACTCATTCCACGTTGTGATTTGCTAATATATGAAACAATATATACAGCACAAGCATAAACATCTAAAATGTACTGTAAATCTATGTTTGCTTGCCATGCTTGTAAAATTATAGAATTATAGTTATTAATAAAGCATTCAGCTGGTGTCCTTTTTAAAAAATAGTAGTTTTTGTATAATTGATTTTATACATTTAATATACTGTTCTACATTTAATTGCATATATTCTAAAAATTAATAAAAGTATAACTACTAAATTCTTGTGTATTCATAGTTTCATGTATTAGTTCAATATGCTGTAGTAACTCTATCTGTTTTGTCCAGTGTTAATGGTTCTAGTTTTATAGTATGTGGCATCTGATATTTAGGGTACTGATATTTGCATTTTCTTTTATGTTTTATGCAGCAATTTTTTGTGTGTCCATGTTTTTGTAGTGGTAATATAGGTTCTAGGTATGGATCATGTGCTTTTGCACATGTAATGTACTTATCAATAAAAGTAATGACTTCATTTAGTTCTGATTTCTCATATTGTGGAGCATTTTCAATCCATATTAAAGCATGTATATGTGGTGAGCCTCGTTGTTGAAATTCAACTCTATAAAAGTAATCTATTATTTTGCCAATGGGGTTACTTTCATGTAATAAAACACAATTAAATAATTTTCTAACTTGAAAGTCAAAATGGTGTGCACATGTAATAGGATTCTGTTGTATTAATGTGTATTTAGTTTCCCAAGACATATTTTCAAATTCTTCTTTTGTGCATTCATTCTTATTTTCAATACGTAATAATATGTTTATTAAATGATACCATTTTGTTTCTGCAGCTGATAAAGTTAAAAAAAATGTTGGTATTCCCAATTGTCTTATCATTGCAAAAAGATCTTTTTTGCAATGTTCCCAATATGGTGGGGAACTACGAATAGTTTTAAGTATTTTGTATCCTTCATTGTACTGTAAAATGCTTTCTAAATTGTTTTTTATATCTTTTGCAGTTATAACTTTTCCATTATTAAAATGTTTTCTAAGTGATATGTATATTTTATCTTGTATTTGTTTTAGGTGTAATTTTTTCAGTTTAAAGAAAATATTAGTTATAGATTTAGCTACTCTTCTGTCACAGCTTCTTAATTCCCATTGACATATTGTACTGTAATGTACAGCTACGTGTCTATTTTTATTAGTAGGCCTTCGTTCTCCACCAAAAATTGTTGGAAAAGCTAAATATTCAGAATCTTTATCTTCATATAAACCTCTTGGTGTGTTATGTTCTGCAGGTGCTAAACTTAAGAAATTAATGTTATCAGCGGTAATAGTTTCATTAGTTAACATAGTATCTAAATTTCCTGCTGGAATGTTGTCTGAAGATGTATTGCTTGTTTCAGAGGTTTCACTGTAATAGTTTATATCTATTGGTTTATACTCCCAATCTGGATTAACACTAACTCCATATTCTTTGTACATAGTGCTATTTTGTGCTAACCATAGTGCTGCTTGTTTCACTTTATTTGGTCTAACATTTTCAAAATGTGTATATGATGTATAACTTAATTTTCTTTTAATTTTATAGGAATTGTCATATTATCATTAATTTGCCTAGGTAATATTGTAACTGTTGTCATAACATATGCGGGTACATTAACAACAGCACCCGATAATGATTTTTGGGATCCACGTGGTAATGTTTTAATTTGTAGGAAGGGTATTCTTGGTGATACTAATCTTTCTTCTAAATTATGCAAGTGTAATTCTGTTGGTATATTGGGGAATGCCATTCCATTAAAAAAGAACAGGGTGGTATTTGATCTTTGCAAATATATGTATAGCATGTATTGCATATAGAGTTTGTTTTGTGTTTACTAATGTTACATTGTATAAATGTTGGATGTTTGCTAACACAGTGAGTTTGTCGTAGTGATTGTTTATGCCACAATTGATTGCAAATAGTACAAGTGTACTCTGGGCCATATGATATTTCTGTATGAAATTTACTAATTATAGTATTTCTTGTTTCTATGTTTATGTTTGACTGACTGCTATTTGTATTTTCTATGTTTTCTTCTGTATGTTTTCTTTTTCTGCTATTGGCTGTTTTTGCTAATTGATTATTAACTGGTCCTTTTTCATTATTTGATATAATATTTGCAATATTTATTGAAGTACATGGTTGTAGTATATTTATCATGCAATTGTTGTGACTATTTTTAGGTTGTGATTTTTCTGTTATTGTAATAGGTATAAGTGTATTGCTAACTATATGTGCATATGTTTTATTAGAATAGGAAGTAGATATTGATGTAGATGGTTGGTCTATATTTACTATACTGTTGCTGTTAGGATTTTCCCAAATATTGTTTTCTGTTTGTGTAGTAGGTGTAATAATATTTGGTAATGTACTTTTATATATGTTTGTAGTATGGACATATATGTTTTTAATAGTTGTAAGTGATTTTTTGTATGTTTTTCTTTAGTGTTTTTGAAGTGATTTCTTTTTGATTGTATTAATATCTATTGTACTTAATTCAAATGCAACATAATTTGCATTAGGTAGCTTTATACTATTAGCCAGCTTTATAATATATTCTAGTAATTTAGTATAGGTATTTATTTGAATAGTAATGCATGTTCCATTAGGATGAGGCATTCCTGTGTTATCTCGGCTATGTGAGTCAAATATAAAGTATGTATTTATTGTTTTTAGAATTGAAATTACATATGTATCTATGCTTAATAATATACTAGAATGTAAAGCTAGTGCTAAAGTTAATGTTGTTGTAATGTTTGGATCTAAAGGATCATTTGGTGTTAATATGTTTCTTAAAAAAGGTTTACAGAGCTTTATAGAATGTATGATGTTATTGTGTTGTATGTAATTAGGTAAATCTTCTGGATGCATTAATATTTTTTTATTAAGAGACTGCATTTCTATATATAAAGCATCTCCTAGATCCATAATATAATGTAAATCTTGTGTAGTCCAAGTACGTACAGGTTTCTAGCAGTTATGTATAATTGCAAATGTACTATTTGTTAGACATTGTTTGCTTTTTGAATTACTAGTAAACTTTTCATGTCCTTGATGATAATTTGCTTGAATTATAATACTTGTTTCTTGATGAGAATTAAATACATTTTGTCCATGTAAATTAGTAAACTGGTATATTTGCTGATGTGTTTAGAAGAATTCTCTGTTGTACGTTCTTTTAATGTTAATATGGTATCGGTATCATTACTTTTTGTTATTATTGTATGACTTTCAGTAGTTTGTATATATGTATTGTGAACTATATATGTACATGTGTTAGTACTATGTGAATTATGTATTGATGTAGTTTGTTCTTGTAAATTCCTTTTGCTGTTGCTGTTACTATCTTGTGGTGTTAGTTTGTCTGTTTCTGTAGTAAACACAAGTGTATTGCTAACTATGGGGCCTAATACGATGGCGGTCGGAAGACCGCCGCCCGGCCGGCGGTGGCAACCGCCGGACCTGCGGCGGTCATCCGCCCGCGATCGCAAGCCAGAAATCCGCCGGTCAGATTAGGATGGTGGTGGTGACCGCGGCGGTGGGAAATTCCGACCGCCGCTTTTCCGACGGTTGCCATCCGTACTCTTGCCCTGCGGACGGAGAAGGACCGGGATAATGGTGGCGGTGCCGATCTGGCTCTGCCGGCACGATTATGATGCCGGCGGTAGCCAGCCTTTCCTCGGCGGTCACACCGCCATGTAAAGGCAGTGGAGAATGTCTTCTGGGGCCCGTTGCGGGCCCCCAAAGTGTTGGGGTGGGGGGGTACACTGGGGGGGTACCCATGGTTCCCCCCTACATTTCTTTGTACCAGTTGACAGGCACTGTGCAGTGCCTGCCACGCAGTGCAGGGAAATGCAGGACATGCTCCTTTAGACATCGCGGCGGTGCTGCGTGCATCAGCAACCGCCGCAATGTTAAAGCCCGCGATCCGACCGCAGCGGTCGGATTTCGAGCAAGGAACATCCTAATGCGACCGGCGGTTATGTTGCAGGCCTTGCGGGTGGTCTTTTCCCATTACCATGGCGGTCGGGGAGGTTTTCCGACCTCCATCGTAATAGGCCCCTATATTTGCATATGTGTTAATAGTATTTTTATTATAAATTGATGTAGATGGTTGTTGTATTTTTGTTTTGCTATTGCTATTACTTTCTTGAGATTTAACTTATTTTGTTTTTGTGGTAGGTGTAAGTGTATTGCTAACTATATTTGCACATGTTTTAGTACTATGTGTATTACATAATGATGTAAATGGTTGATTAGTATTTACTATGCTATTGCTGTTAGGATTTGTTAAAATTATTTTTTCGGTTTGTACATTAGTTAGAATTGTGTTTTCAAATGCATTTGTATATGCTTTAGTAGTATGCACATAAATGTTTTTTGTTGTTGCAGTTGCTGTTTTTTGTGTGTTTCTTTGCAGTGCTTTTTGCAGTGAATCTTTTTTAATTGTTTTTATATCTATGGGAGTTACTTCAAATGCAACATAATCTGCATTATGTATCTTTATGCTATTTGCTAGATTTAAAATGTATTCCATTAGTTTATCGAAAGTACCTATTTGAATAGTAATGCATGTTTCATTTGGGTGAGGCATTCCTTTATTATCACGACTATGTGAATCAAATACAAAGTATGTATTGATATTGTTTATAATGGAAATTACATAGCTATCCATGCAAAGTAAAATGCCAGAATGTAAAATTAATGAATTTGTTAATTCTGTTTTAATATCTGGATATAATGGATCAATAGGTTTTAATACGTTTCCATAATAAGGTTTACTGAGCTTAATAGAATACATGTTGTTATTGTGATGTATGTAATTAGGTAAATCATCAGGATGCATAAGAATTTCATTATTAATAGAGTGCATTTCTGTATATAAAGCATCTCCTAGGTTCATAATATAATGTAAATCTTCTGTAGTCTATGTATGTGTGAGGCTTGTAGTAGTTATGTATAATTGCAAATATGCTATTTAGGAGACATTGTTTGCCTCTTGAATTAATACTAAATTTCTCATGCCCTTGATGATAGTTAGCTTCTATTATTTTAATCATATTTATAGTAATACAGATATAGTTGTTTTTATGAATGTATATATTTATCTAGTAATGTATTTTTTATTGTATCTGTGTGTATATATATATATATATATATATATATTTATTTATATATTATATATAGATATAGAGAGAGAGAGATATTTGTAGTGTTTTTTGTTTTGTTTTGTAGAGTTTCTATAACTAAAGATATTGAATAAAGTGTATAGTAAACATTATTTTAAAACAATCTTACCTTGATGATGTTTTGATTGTAAAATAAATATCTATAAGAGAAATGGAAAAAACAATTTTTGTAGTAATATATTTCTACATATGGTTATTTATAATATACAGTAAAACAATGTTGAAGTTTTAACATTGAAACAACACCCTGCGATACTTTTTAAATGCCTTATATAATTTATAATTAAATTCTGTTTTAATAAGCAATGTAATAGGTTTAGAACTAGACCCATAATGTTATTTTTGTTGTTAGAGCATTTTATGTATAGTACTTAAAATAAACAGTTGCTATAATGCATTGATCCTTGTTAATATGTTTAATGTTTGAAGGCTGTGGAAAGTTTTGTAAAGCATTAGGTGAAAATAAGGAGTAATATTGTAGGAAATGCTATTATGTATAGCTGTGATTTGGGGCAAATTACTTAAAGAATATTTGATTAAGTAGTGTGTAAAAAAAGGTCTGCAGAAACAGAAAAGCTACAGACGAGCTCAAGACAGTAATTTTTCTGCAATACTCGTTTAGAACATATACGTTTATGTAAACCTTATTAAGTAAAATTAAGTTTAGATACAAGAATAAGGGCACTTAAGTTCAATACGATTTATCTCTATAATGTTTTTGAAGCGACAGAATAAGGCTGAACGTGTTATTAACATATCCCAAGAGGCGGTACCTTAAAATCTTTGTTTCTAGACCATGTTTGGGGCATGTGAAATCCTTGGTATTAAAGGAAGCCACTATTTTTTAACTGAAGTTTTAGTTAACAAGTGACCTTAAAGTATTTGGTGTTAGGGAACAGGAGATATTTTTAGCAAATAGTCCATATGAGACAGAACCAGTACTTGAATAGCATGGGCGCTAAAGAACAATGTAGAGATATAATGGCAGAGCAACATGTGGGTTGCATTATTTTATTGATTTTGCTGTATGTTCGTACCTTTTGATAGCTATGACTGGCGCTGGGAAAGCTGTGCATGGATAAACACTCTGAAAACAGTGGGTGTGGTATATTAAGTGTAATTTTAATGCTGTGTAGGAGCTTTTGCTCTTACAACTGGGGTGTTACGTTATGCTGAGGAGGACTGATATGGCTTATGTTTGGATCACGGTATATAAACAGTGTGACATAATTAAAGGGTGGCAGATGTCGGTGGTCTGAACGTTGGAACCTGTAATTAATTGAGAATGGACTGGCAGATCACGGTATATAAACAGTGTGACATGATTAAAGAGTGGCAGATGTCGGTGGTCTGAACGTTGGAAACTGTAATTAATTCAGAATGGACTGGCATTGGCAGAGTTGTGTGACTTACAAAACAGGAACAGCTAAGGGATGTTGCAGATTATGTAAATCCAGTATTTGTAAATCCAGTATTTGTAAAGCGCGAACAGCAACCCGAAGGCATCCTGGCGCTGGGGGCCGTCGGGAAGATTAAGCAAGCTATTGCCCAGAGTCATTATGACAGAACCATGGCAACAACATGCTGTGGTTTAACTTTTGAAATGCAGAAAATTTAATATTTGGATGTTGTATAAACTAAGACCGAGACTGAAGCTGTATATGACAAGATTCGGTAAGCAGATAGCGTGCCATGGTGCCAGTGAAAAGGATTAAGAAGCATGACAGAGACGGGGGTGACATGGAAAATAGAAAGTTGAATGCCATAATAACCCTATCTTTAAACCTATAATTGTATATTGCTGCCTAACCAGTACGGGAATCCGATTCCACAATGTAGGACCCAAAATAAAGAAGATTTATAGTCCCCCCACACACCCTTCCTTTTGTATATTGTCCAAATCCTCATTAAATGACACATTCAAGTACAGTAAAAGAGTATAAATAAGTAGCACAAGCCGAAGGTGCTTGTACTATTAGGCTGTCCTAAATAATCATTATTTAATGACTATATATACAAACCGTCCTCTTCCCGCCGCAGATTGATTAAAGTGTATTTATTTTGTTGTGAACTGTGCACGCAAACAGTGTTTTTTTTTTATTGAAATGAGTTTGAATTAAAAAAAACACTGTTTGCGTGCCTAGTACACAATAAAACAGACGCAGTTTAATTGAAGCACAGTGGGAGGAGACTGTGGGTAGCGTCCGCTACTATGTTAATTTGAATTTTTAAAAAAACACTGTTTGCGTGCTCAGTTCACAATACTAAAATTAATTTTTTGTGTGGGAGTAATATAAATGCGCTCCTATATGTGTTAGTGGGGCTTGAGGCTGGGGATAGAAGCAAAGACACCCCTACTGTTAACGTGGAAGAAAGAAGAGACAGATGGACAGGCTGACAAGAGGCAGTGCAAGTGCATTTTATTAAGCAGGAGACTTGCCGGGTGAAAGGCAGGAACACGGGAGCATGTAAAGACTCGGAAGAAGGAAAAGATTAATGAAGAGGCTGAGGGGAGGTAGTGCAGTGTATTTAGCTGGAGAGAGTTAGGCTCACGGGCCCAGGCAAAGCCTTCCAGTGAGGATGAGGGGAGTGGACAGGCTGAGGGGACACTGTGCAAGTCCACTTCATTAAGCAGAAGGCCGCTGCCAAACATTACGTTCTGGTGGTAGAGTGGCTATTTTTAATTTAAATTGATATAGTTATGACAACTGCTTAAAGCCTACTCCCGCCGCGCTTTAATTATAGTGCATTTGTTTTGTTTTATGCTACACACGCAAACAGTGTTAACATGTAAGAAATAAAAAAAAGTTCAAAGGTGGGGGACGAGATTGCTCACCACACCAGGACGCCATCAGGGCCCTCAGAACATATCTCTTCCAGCATGAATGCAAGCTTCCCTCACAACAGGTACATCACAAGCTTCCATACTACACACTTCGCCGTGTTTCCCGCTCACATTACCAATGTGAGCGAGTGACATGGCGAAGTCTGTAGTATGGAAGCTTGTGATGTACCTGTTGTGAGGGAAGCTTGCATAATAAAACAGATGCAGTTTAATCAAAGCACGGTGGGAGGAGGCTGTGGGTGGCGTCTGCTACTATGTTAATTTAAAAAAAAAAAAAAACAGTCTTTGCGTGCCCAGTACAGAATACAAAAATTAATTTTTTGTGTGGGAGTAATAAAAATGCGCTCCCATATGTGTTAGTGGGGCTGGGGATGGAAGCAATGCCACTCCAGCTGTTAACGTGGAAGAAAGAAGAGACAGATCGACAGGCTGAGAAGAGGCAGTGCAAGTGTACTTTATTAAGTAGGAGACTGCCCGGGTGAAAGGCAGGAACACGGGGGCATGTAGAGACTTAGAAGGAGGAAGAGATTAATAAAGAGGCTGAGGGGAGGTAGTGCAGTGTATTTAGCAAGAGAGAGTTAGAATTAGGGGCCTAGGCAAAGCCTCCGAGTAAGGAAAAGAGAAGTGCACAGGCTGAGGAGAGACTATGCAAGTGCACTGTATTAAGCTGGAAAGTAAGTGCTTATAGACAAAAGTATACATTTGATAAATATACAATTGTATTAAAGAAAGCGTTAAGGGGGCTAAAAATAATACGTTTTACCATTGGAATATTAAAAGTAACTTACGTATATTTAGGCAATAGATGTAGCGAGGCTTTCAGCTTTCACGATTTACAGGAAGGGCTCCGTCTGAAGAAATGTTTGCAAATGCTTGCTTGTTTCTGTTTAAGTAGAGGAACAGGTAATAAAAGATAGCAATAAAAGGAGTATGGAACGTGGTGTTTCGGAAATCCGTGGAGATGGTGTGATGATGTTTATCTGTATGTAAATAACCTGTGAAAGTTTTGTTGAAAGGATGAAAGAGATGTCTAGAACTGATTTAAATGAGTTGTTAGAGGGTATGTGTGACTTGTGTTTTGAACTGTATGTGAAAGTAAGTGTGAAATAGATGGCAATCTTCAGTGGCGGCCGTCACCCACAGCTTCCTCCCGCTGTGCTTTAATTAAAGTACATATGTTTACACAAAATATATGCTATTGTCTGCATACTGTTACAATAGCAAGGTGGGCTAACTGGCATACAACATTTTTTCACTAATACGATCACACAGCGCAACTAGTTTATTTGTAATTCATTTTTTTACAAAAATCAAACTACATGAGGCAAAATACTTTTTTATCAACGTTGCTAGTTGCGACCTGCGCCCACAGCCTCCTCCCGCCGTGCTTTAATTAAAGTGCAACTTTTTTTTGTTGTGTACTCGGAACACAAACAGTCTTTCTTTTTTACTTCAAATTTATAACATAGGCGCTGTTGTTGTTAATTTTAATAAAAAACAATGTTTGCATGCTAAGTACACAACAAAAGAAAGGCGCAAGTGCGTCCTATTAAAGTTAAAGCATCTCTCAGCTGCTTAAATAATTCTATATATTTTGTAACTTAGAACAACGTAATGTTTTCACGAAAAAAAAACTGTTTGCATGCCTAATATACAACAAAACAGATGCTGTTTAATTAAAGCACGGACGGAGGAGGCTAGACTTCCACAGAGACGCATAACTGCAAGAGCCAGATTCCGTGAGTACCACCCACCCCCAGATATATCTGCCTGGAGTGGGCATTGTACATTGCAGTAGTGATAGCAGTCTACCCAGGTGGCACACTGCACAGGAGCATTGGACCTGCGCACCCACGCACACCTGGGCACATTATGTAATGTCATCCAGACGTGCGGGCATATGCCATGCACATGAGCTGTTTGCACCTTGTTTACGCAGCAAATTTAGTCTTTTCTTCTGTGCGCGTGAAGCTGGACTTGGGGTGCCTTTGAAGGTGCCTTTAGGGGTTGCGGGGTGAGGAGTTCACTTTAGGGGTAACAACGTGAAACGCTGCCAGGGGTGGAGCTCCCGCCGGCCACTCTGGTTTTTAAAGGGCTGTGTTTCCGGTCAGGGGTATGAACTTTGTGTCCTGGACTATGTGTGTTTATGTGTGATCTGAGACATGCTTCCCTGGGTGGGAGGGAGGTGGTGAAACACACGTTTCCAAAACACACAAAGGGAGATGGGAGCAGCTGCGATTTCTGTTTTGTGACACAGACATGCATATATGACTTGTTCTTTTATTTGTCAATTTCTATGTTCATGCCACCCTACCAGTGCTTTAAATGGGCAGGTGCCCTCCGATACTTAGTCTCTGCACTTCTTTTATTTAAAAAGATGAGTACCAGCACTCCTTGGCATTGCTGCAATACTTTTAATGGGAGTGTACCTACACTTCTAAGGAGCAAACAGTTACTCTAAATACAGAGTACCTGCACTTCTATATTTCCATTTAAAGCGCTGCCACCCTCCAAAGCACAAAATACATATAAAACACACGACCGACTTTAAACTAATGGCATTTGGACCACGAAGGAGGCGTATTACTGTAAACACGCACAAACTTGTTCCACAGCTTTGTATAATTCTGCTAGCTGTCGTAGTTGCTTCAGGGAGTTAAGTGTTTTTTTACAGTCGGTTCTATACTGTAGTTATGATGCCTATGGAAACATTAAAGACTGTTTCAAAGATGCATTATATTGAACATACGCCCGCAAACAATGGTAACATGAAAAAAAAAAAGTTCAAACGTGGGAGGCGAGGTTATTTTCCACACCAGGACATCATTAGGGCCCTTAGAGCACAGCTGTCCCTACCAATAAGACAGGGCCCTTAATAATGCATAAGTTAGAAAGTAAACTGTAATGTGCGAGGGACATACACCAAACATTACGTTGTGCTACTAGAGCAGCTATTTTCAAAATAAATTGACATAGTGGTGGCCACTGCCTAAAGCATCCTCCCGCCGCGCTTTAATTATAGTGCATTAGTTTTATTCTGTACTCTGCATGCAAACAGTATTTTTTTTTTATTGAAATTGGCACAATGGTGAACGCCGCACACAGCCTCCTTCTTTTGCGGTTTACTGAAAGTGTATTTGTTTTGTTGTATAATGAGGATGCAAACAGTGTTTAAAAAAAAAAGTGGTGGACGCTACTTATAGCCTCCTCCGCTCGGGGTTTAATTAAAGTGCATTTATTTTGTTGTATACTGTACACGCAAACAGTGTTTTTTTTTATTAAAATGAATTTCAATTAAAAAAAACACTGCGTGCCTAATACACAACAAAACAGCTGCTGCTTAATTAAAGCACGGCTGGAGGAGGCTATGGGTGGTGTACGCCACTGTGTTAATTTTAATAGGAAAAAAAATACAGTGTTTGCGTGCCCAGTATACAATACTAAAAATAAAGTTTTGTGTGGAAGTAATAAAAAAATGCACTCCCATATGTGTTAGTAGGGCTGGAGGGTGGAGATGGAAGCAGTACCACCCCTGCTGTTAGCATAAAGGAAGGAAAAAACAAATAGACAGACTAAAAAGAGGTAGAGCAAGTGCACTTTATTAAGCAGGAGACTGCCTAGGTGAGACATAGGAACACTTATACGAAGCAGTGCACTGTATTTAGCAGGAGAGAGTTAGGATCAAGAGCCCAGGCAAAGCCTGCCAACGAGGAAGAGGGGAGTGGACAGGCTGAGGAGAAACTGTGCAAGTGCACTGTATTAAGCAGGAGACCGCAGATACATATTACGTCCTGGTGGCAGAGGGGCTATTTAAATTATAGTGCATTTGTTTTGTTGTGTACTACGCACACAAACAGTGTTAACATCTAACAAATAAAAAAAAAGTTCAAATGTAGGGAAAGGTCGCTCACAACACCAGAACGCCATCAGGGCCCTCAAGACGCAGCTTTTCTTGCAGGAATGCAAGCTTACCTCATAACAGATACATAACAAGCTTCCACAGTGCAGACTTTGCCCTCTCTCTTGATCACTTTACCAATGCGAGCTCCCTTCACACAGAGTTACAGCAGTTCACACTTCACTCCACAAACATCCCCCATACCCCTGGATAGTGGCAATTGAACATTTCTCACACAAACTATTAAATCACTACTTGCCAGTGGAAACGAGTCCCGCACACATCACTGATACTAGTACTGCAGCCTCCCGTACACACACCAGAGAAATAGTACATCGCATATTACAGGAGTAAACGCTTGTTTCACGCAAATAGTACACATATGTTTTGGACACAAGTAATGCAACACAAACAGTTTTTTTTTTTAAATAAAAATTAACAGAGTGGCAGACACCACTTATAGGAGGCAGTCCATTGTATTCAGTAGAAGAGAATTTGGATTACGAGCCCAGACAAAGCCTCCCAGCGAGGAAGAAGAGAGTGGACAAACTGAGGAGAAACCGTGGAAGTGCAGTTTATTAAGCAGGAAACCGCGGCTAAACATTACGTACTGGTGGCAGAGCGCCTATTTAAATTATACTGCATTTGTTTTGTTATGTACTACACATGCAAACAGTGTTAACATCTAAGAAATAAAAAAATTATACTGCATTTGTTTTGTTCTATACTACGCACGTAAACAGTGTTACCATGTAAGAAATTTAAAAAAATCAAAGATAGGGGGCAAGATCGCTGACCATACCAGTACGCCATCAGGGCCCTCAGGGCGCAGCTCTTCCAGCAGGAATGCAAGCTTTCCTCACAACAGATACATCACAAGCTTCCACAGTGCAGACTTTGCATTCTTTCTCGCTTATATTATTAATGTGAGTTCCACACCACGGACACTAGTACTGCAGCCTCCCGCACGCAAACAGTGTGGTTTTTTTATTCAATTTTATAACACAGGGGCTTTTGTTGTTAATTTTAATAAAAAATAATGTTTGCATGCTAAGTACACAAGAAAACAAATGCGCAAGTGCGTCCTATTAAACCTAAAGCATCCCTCAGCTGCTTAAATAATTCTATATATTTTGTAACTTTAAACAACGTAATGTTGTTTCCCCTGTATCAGGCCAACTCTCATCCTCCCTAACACCACCCTGCTGCCTCTCTCAGCAGATACTTCTTACAGGACAGACACATGCCCTCCAGCATTTGTTTACTGTCTGGTAAGCAAGTCTTTCAATGTAATCTATATCACCATCTATTGTTAGTGATGAATTAGCAGCTAAAAGCAAACTGTTCAGTTCTTTAAACCATGCTGAGACATTGCGCCGCAGCCAAACATTACGTCCTGGTGGCAAAGCGGCTATTTTAATTATACTGCATTTGTTTTTTTCTGCACTATGCACGCAAACAGTGTTAACATCTAACAAATAAAAAAAGTTCAAAGGTAGGGGGCGAGGTCGCTCAGCACACCAGGACGCCATCAGGGCCCTCAGGGCAGACCTCTTCCAGCAGGAATGCAAGCTTCCCTCACAAGAGATACATCATAAGCTTCTACAGTGCAGAGTTCGTACTCTCTCTCGCTTATATTACTAATGCGAGCTCCACACCACCAACACTAGTATTGCAGCCTCCCGTACACAAACCACAGAAATGGGACATCGCATATTACAGCAGTAAATGCTTGTCTCACGCAAATATCACACATATGTAGATAGAGGGCAAGGTTGCTCACCACACCAGTACGCCATCAGGGCGCCGCTTTTCAAACAGAAATGCAAGCTTTCCTCACAACAGATACATCACAAGCTTCCACAGTGCAAACTTCGCACTCTCTCGCGCTCATATTAGTAATACAAGCTCCACACCACCGACACTAGTACTGCAGCCTCCCGTACACAGACCACAGAAATAGTACATTATATATTACAGCAGTACACACTTGTCTCACGCAAATATCACACATATGTTTTGCACACAAATAATGCAACATTCCTTTCACACATGTATTAAATAAACCACACATTTCAGCAGAGCTAAATTATCACACATCACATGCGCACATGAACTGTACAATGTTTGTGTCCAACACAGACCTACAATAGCAGCGTACGAGGCTTACTAAGGTGGTACAAAGCAAACAAAAAAATGCCTGTAATATTAGCTCTCCGGGCGCAGCTAATGGCATTGTAACCTAGCGGCATAAACAACACAGTTCAGCAGAGCTAAATTATTATAGATCATAAGCACATATGAACAGCTGTACGATGTTTATGTCCAACACAGGCCTATATTAGCAGCGTACGAGACCTTCCAACTTTCACAAACCCAACACAACGAGCGTAACTCTGGCCAGTGTGTATGTGTGACATGCGCACATGAACAGCTGTACGATGTTTGTGTCCAACACGGGCGTACAATGCCAGCGTACGAGGCAGCAGTACAATGCTTTTGTCCAACACACGCCTACAATAGCAGCATACGAGGCTTACTAAAGAGGTACAAAGCAAACAATAAAAAAAAGCCTTTAATACTAGCACTCCGGGCGCTGTGACATGCGCACATGAACAGCTGTACGATGTTTGTGTCCAACACGGGCGTACAATGGCAGCGTACGAGGCAGCTGTACAATGCTTTTGTCCAACACACGCCTACAATAGCAGCATACGAGGCTTACTAAAGAGGTACAAAGCAAACAATAAAAAAAAGCCTTTGATACTAGCACTCCGGGCGCGGCTAATGGCATTGTAGCCTAGCGGCATAAACAACAAATTTCAGCAGAGCTAAATTATCACACATCACATGCGCACATGAACAGCTGTACCATGTTTGTGTGCAACACACGCCTACAATAGCAGCGTATGAGGCTTAGTAAGGAGGTACAAAGCAAACAAAAAAAACTCCTTTAATACTAGCACTCCGGGTGCTCTGACATGCGCACATGAACAGCTGTACGATGTTTGTATCCAACACGGGCGTACAATCGCAGCATACGAGGCTTACTAAGGAGGTACAAAAAAAAAAAAAAAACACCTTTGATACTAGCACTCCAGGCGCTGCTAATGGCATTGTAGCCTAGCGGCATAAACAACAAATTTCAGCAGAGTTAAATTATCACACATCACATGCGCACATCAACAGCTGTACGATGTTTGTGTCCAACACACGCATACAATAGCAGCGTACGAGGCTTACTAAAGAGGTACAAAGCAAACAAAAAAACACCAGTCCAGATGGGCCGCCCAAAAGGCGACAGGGCGGTAACAAAAAAGCCCAATGCCTAATCCGGAGCCAGCATTTAGCCAAAAAGATGACGCCAGCCAATTAAAAACAGGACAGGGGCGTGGCTTAAAGTCCCCTTCTAAAATATGGATTTCTATAGCTCTCGCAAGCAAGCAGAGCATGCGCGCTGCAACGCTAGGTGAGGCCTAAAAACAAGGATCCCAGCGCGACGACAGGGCGGTGTGTGGCCCTTCCTTGCACGTGGGACTGCTCACAGGGAGTGAGATGCAAGGGAGAGCTAAAAAAATAAAAAATAAAAGAAGAAAAAAATAAAGGGAATCCTTCTCAGGTATTGCAATAGGGAGAAGCTTCCGCAGGGACTATGGGCATGCAACTCTAGTGTGTGCTAATTAAGGCCTATTTCTTCTCTGGTGCCTCCCTCAACTTCCCAATGCAAGTGGAGTTGGTGCACCCACCCTCACCATTGCTGCAACAAGTATTGAGTGAACGGAGGTCAGCTGAATCACAGAAGGGTCTGACAGTGACGCTGCCACAGACTAGGCCACAGGAGTTCTCTATTGATCATACCCATCCGGGCCAGCGTCAAGAGGGCACCACCCTGAACCAGCACCCTCGGCCTGGTGGTTGTCTTTTCGCCCATGAAGGGGTGACAGTGCTCGTGCCGCGAGGCGCCCAGGAGGGCAGCACATCAGTTTCTGGCAGTCAAGTCATCCATCCCGGCTATTGAGCCATTTGTGGTTGACGATGCACTGTCATCTCTGGCACCAAAATGGAAGGATTGGACAGAACACCTACAATTCTAGTTGGAAGGGGCTGACATTGCTTGTGAGAGGAGGATAGACCTGCCGCTACATCTTGGCAGGATGGATATCCACAGAGTATACAAAGCGCTGGTGGAAGCAACACTAAAGACATACGCCACCCTCCTAAATGCACTAAATGCACATTTTGAACCCATGGCCAATAGAGACTATGAACGCTTCGCATTCCGGCTAGCCCGCCAGGAGTCTGATGAATAACTAGACATGTTCCATGGTCACCTGAAAGAACTCGCAAGTACATGCAGGTTCAGGATGAGCAAGAAGAAATTAATTTCCAAGTGATCCAAGGGTTCTACTCCGCGAAGCTCAGAGAGACGATACTTTAAGAATCAGGGAAGTCCTTGCAAGACATCTTGAAGCTAGGACGATCCAAGGAATTGGCAAAGGCAAGAGCCTCACACGTGGAGGCTGCACTTCATCGCCCTATTAAAATGGAGCACGTCAATGCAATCCGCACCACCGAAACGCCCTCAAGAAAAGAGGAAAGAATGTGGGTACTGTGGAGGGTCCACACACAGGATGAACGAATGTCCTGCAAAAGAAAAGAGATGCTCTGCGTGTGGGAAGAACAATCATATTGCTAAGGTGTGCTGGTCATCCAAGTCCCCAAAGGAAGCGGCGCACTCACTGGTCAACGAAACAGCTGACAGAGAAGACATAACCGATGATGCAGAAGAGTGCCCAGTACACTACGTCCTTGCGGTGGGAAAGCATCCTTCCAACCATCGTCACCTCCCTCGGTGTCAGATTAAAGTGGACGACCAGCAAGTCACAGCTATGATCAATATCGGGGCATCCATTTAACTTATGTTGGCGACCACCTATTGCGCCATGGAACTTAGCCCCCCGTTAAAAGAGGCAAAAAGCTGAGTATTTGCATATGGGCAGATGTCACCCATCCCTCTCCTGGGCTGTTTTGCATCCATGGTGTCTCACCGTGAAAGGAGTACAGGCACAATGGTATATGGGGTCAAGCAAGGACACGGTACGCTCATAAGCTGAGCCACTGCAGAAGCTCTGGGACTGATCTTGTTCACTTTAGCGATACAAAAGAAAGAGATCGCAACCATTTTGGAAGAGTTCAGTGAAGTATTCAAAGGGATTGGATGCCTCAAGAGCAAGGACATCAAACACCACATCGATCAATCGATCCAACCAGTAGCCCTGAGACACCGGCGCATAGCCTTCCATTTGAGGCCAAAAGTGGAAGAAGAATTGGAAAAGCTGGAACACGAGGGAATCATAGAAAGGGTCACTGGGCCACCCCATGGGTCTCTCTGATTGTGGTGGCCAAGAAGCCAAAGCAACGGGGACAAGTCCTCATCTGCGTGGACATGCGGCTTCCCAATGCACCTATCAAGAGGGAACACCACCTCACTCCCACAATTGACGACATAAGGGTGAGCCAAACTGTGCTATGTTGTTCTCCAAGATGGACCTCAGGTCGGGATACCACCCACTACGTCTTTACCCCGATTCAAGATATATTACCACCTTCTAAACACATGTCAGTCTCCACCGGTACTGCTGCCTCAATTTTGGAAAATCTAGTGCAGCAGAGGTATTCCAAAACACCATCAGAGAGTTGCTAAGTGGGTTACCAGGAGTCATCAATGTGAGTGATGATATTCTTGTCCATGCAAAGTACCCGAAGGAACACCACAGGCGTCTACGGGGAGTGCTGCGATGCATCAAAGAGGCTGGTCTTACCCTGCATAGTGAGAAGCGTGAATTTCTGAAACAGAGGATTAGTTTCTTTGGTTATACATTCTCGGCGAAAGGGATCGCCCCAGACCCAGAGAAGGTGCGTGATATACAAGAAGCTCAGACGCCGTGCAACATCTCGGAAGTATGGCGGTTCCTTGAAATGGTAAACGTCTGCTGAAGGTTTATCCTTGATCTCACGAATCTCACTCGACCTCTCCAAGAACTCACTAAAATGTTGACGCCCTGTCAGTGGAGTCCTGAACAGGAAACAGCATTTCAACAAACTAAGGAGGCATTATCAGCGGACAGCACTCTGTCGTACTTCAATCCCAAAAAGGCCACCAATGTGGCTGTGGATGCGAGCCCTCATGGTCTAGGAGCAGTCCTAATGCAGCAACAAAAGGATGGGAGTTGGATCCCGTTAGCATATGCCAGTCAGTCCTTAACTGAGACTGAGCAACGCTATTCCCAAATTGAACGAGAGGCCATCACCATACATTGGGCCTGCAGAAACTTCTATATCTACGTGTATGGTCACCCTTTTGTCATCCCGTCGGACCACAAACCCCTTATACCCCTCTTCCAGGGGTCATCGTCTCAGCCGCCGCCACACATTGAGAAGTGTCTATTGCAACTACAAGATTACGACTGCAGGGTTGAATACTGGCCCGGATCATCTAATCCTGTTGTCTACCTGTCCCGTCACCCTCGGAGTGCCACCTCGGCTGAAGTGGTAGAAGCCAAAGCAACAGAAGCCTATGTGAGGTTCATGGCAGAATGGACCCGTTAAACACATGAAATCCTCGGGTCTAAGAACACACATATGCCTGAACAAGAGACAACAAAGCTGATCTCGACGTGCTACTAAGGGGGTCCCTTTAATTAGGACGTAATCCCATCACCCACCGAGGTGGCATGCTTCATCATCTGGGATTCTCCTCTTGACGGGGAATCCTGGCCCCGCCAAGGGCTACTACCCCCTCACTGTGAGGGAGGAGCTCAGGGATGTTTTTTAATCCTACACTGTTTAGATATAATAAATCCTTCAGATGAGAAAACTACTAGATAGGTGGGGTGGCGAGCGCAGTGCAAAACTGGAAAAGTATTAATGTGAGGAAGTAATGTTGAAACTAACTACCAGGAGCAATATGTACTTTATTGGTTTGTTCCTGGTGTCAGGATTAAAAACAGAGCACCTGCAGTTTAAAATAATAACTGCATCTGGTGAACGTGGACGGGTCTACATGTTTCAGCCTCAATGACCCTTCAAGGTGTCGCGGCTTTCGTCAGGACCAAATAGATATTATATGCTACTGCGATGAAAAAAGTGATGTAAAAGAACTGTGGTAATAATAACAGAACACAAATAATGTGTATACAGAACCATTAATCCCACGTTTGGTGTATTCGATTTACTGGTCGTACCTGTGAATGACAAAAAGATAACAGAAGAGATCAAACAATGCAACCGTCTTTTCAAGCAGACGAATAGGTTGATGATGTCACCATGTGAGACGTAGTTCTCATCCTTGGTCATAACAGTTGAGAAATACAGCAAAAAACAGTAAAATGGTAGCTTACCCGTGGTGTACGGATAAGTCGCCTAACCTCAACCTGGTAACAGCTCAGGGGAGGAGCACCGCTCTGTTAAAAAGGGATTCATCACTGTGTCAAAGGCATATATTATAGTAAATTATTTGATACGGCTTCCCATCATAATACGTTGTGGCGCGGTGGAGAAGCAGACCAGGACACAGGGATAAGTGGGCACACTCGAATGTTTTATTTTAAGTTTGAAGAGGGGGATTGTGGGACTTGTAGTCGCGTTCTCAGGAGTTCACTCCCTCCTGATAGGGTCCTTGGGGAGTCTTCCGTCTTCTTCCTTCAGCGTCTCGCTTTCCAGAAGAAGCTCCCCCTGAGGGTGGCAGGTACGAAAATGATATGGGAAAAACAAAAGAAAACTCTGTTAAGGACAATGCCCTTTCTAAATCGATGGTCGCGGGGAGCGAGGGAGTGCTAGGGAAATTCACCCGATTTCCACCACCAGTGTGTAGGCGCACGCTGCGCAAGGTAGGGTATCCGCGATACAGTGGCAATTAATCTCCTTGCCCTCCGCTACTCCCTCCCTTATAAATGGCTCTGGTACGGCCCAAAACTGAACCCAGATGGCCCCGTACCTTGTGAAGCCACGACCCTCCAGGGCCGTGGCGGGCTTCTGCGCGTTGCCAGCTAGGGTCTGGCGTGTCTTCTTTCTCTCCTCCGGTGCTACTCGGCCTTCGGGCTTCTTCCTTCAGCGGCGCCGTCTCCTCTTCTCCAGGGGTCCTGGGGTCTCCAACAGGACGATCACGAAGGTCTGCACGGCACGTCTCTCCTCTCGGAAGTCGAGTCCTCCTCCCAGGCTCCACACACACTCCTCTTCTTCGGCGTCTTCCTTTGATGTTGGCAGCAGGTCACCTGACTTCCGCACGTGACCCGGAACCATCACGGGCTTAAAGGTACAGGGATCCCATGCTTCACTCTGCGAATATAGAAGGGGACATGGAGAGAGGTAATGGTGAAAATGTCCCGTTACAGGCGGTGGTTCCTCCCTGAGGGGGCTGTCCTCGTCACATACGTAGAAACTGTTCACAAGTCAATCTTAAGCACAATGTTAAGCAGTAAGCTAGCTAGTGTCACTGAAAGAAAGTAGGGACACAGCCATTTCTAAAATGTGTATAAGGTTTAAGATTATCATTGAATTATGGAATCAATGTCCTGATGTCTGAGGACACTCCATATCCTAGGACAAGTTTTCAATACAATGAGAAGTAAGCTTAATAGCAGTTATGTTCTGGCTAATTCTAGTGTAAGGTATATGTCTAATGCTGATCAAAAGCCTTGTCATAAATGCGGTCAGGTATAATTATTTATTCAACTAGGCGTGCGTCAATTCGCATATTGGGCGTGGCGAGCTTATCAATGATTAAGGTGTAAGAAGGCTGTATAAGTTGTTTATACAGACCAGCCATGAGTAGCAGTAAAAATAAAGTAAAATACTCAATTCCAACTATGCAAAGTGAACAGCGGTATGAGCCTGTAAACAGGTCAATTGCTTACAGCATAATCGCACGTACTTTACCATTATGGCTATACCCAATATAAACTCATGAATTAGAAAGCTTGGCTAGTTAATGTGGCACTAATGATAGTAGCACTAATGATAGTAGCAGTCCGCTATTAACCACAAAGGCTTAACGTGACTCTACACGGCGGTATGGCTACAGCATTATTAGGAATATTCTCTATAAACCAAGCGCCAAGATCAAGGTTTAGTAGTGTTTATAATCAAAACAGACCGGCACTCAAGGCTAATTGCATGAGTTTCAACAATTCAAACTGGACGAGTTGAAAAGCGTTATATTCCTTCCACCAGATAATGTGCAAGAAGTAATTCCTACATGCATTGCAATATACGAGCGTTAATGGAACTATGGATGCGTGTTGTTCGGGTTGAGCTGGTGGAACAATAATTGTATGTTTGTACACCACAAAGCTGTTAGGTGAAGTGATACGGCTTGAAGCATATTACCAAACGTTTCCTTTAGAGAAAACGTACCAAGTGCACGGTTAGTTTAAACGGGCATCCCCACATTGACAAGATTACACACGAGCCCGCGGCTCGGCGCACTTTAAAGAAAACGTACACAGTGCACGGTTAGATTGCACGGGCATCTCCACATTGACAAGATTACACAGGAGCCCGCGGCTCGGCGCACCTGATAAAACAACCCTCGCATGACAGCGCATTCTGCCCTCCTTACTTCTCCGTCGGTACCCCGGGCTTGCAGTGAGCTGGAACCCGAGGTACTCGACGGACCAAATACGGCGGTTTAAATTATGAGGCCGCTACGTGACATGACGCGCTCGTGTCACGTTCCCTGATTAGCATGCTGAGAAGAGACAGGCATACTGGGATACGTAGTCCCTCTAATAGATAGTGAACTCAAAAAACTAGTCTAAGTGAAGTTTGTGTCTGTGTATTCATGAAATGTATGTTTAAGCCCAATTGATGACTTAATTGGGAACTTAGGGCAAGACACAAATCCTAGAATCTCGTGGATGTTTTATTTTTAAAAAAACATGTCAGACCAAAGAGCGCAGACTATTTAATGTTGGATAGTCGAACCTGCTGGCTCATTCACGTCTCCATTGTCCAATGTAAAGAACTATTAGCTCAGCTATGAGCCAATTGTTTTATCACCCCAGGAAAGGGGCGTGGTTGCAAATCATACTGCTAGGGGGCAAGCAATGGATTTTGCCACTACTCATTTGTAAACATGATCCCACTAGTGAAGATACAGATGTGGCTTAGGAAGGGTCGTGACTACAAATCATTCTGATAATCATGGTTGCATGATTGTAAGTCATACTGGTCACCTCAACAGTCTACAGTGCCCTCCAGAATGTATGTCTATCGTGCTGCTACAGGAAGCAAGGGACTGACTGTATTGAAATTAGGTTACAAAGCGGTCCATGGAATATCATCGTTGAGACCCCTACAGTCACTCTGCAGTTTATGAACCCATTGTTGTTCTTTCGTGAACAGATAACTGATTACGTTGGATATGTGGGCAGCAATGAAGGGTTGTTCAAGTACTGTCCAGGACAGTTCGTCTGCTGTATGATTGTGCTCGAGAAAATGATTGGTGAGCTTCGTGGCTTGTTTCTTGCATCGGATAGTACTTTTGTGCTCCATGATTCTCGTTTTTACCTTACGTGTGGTCATGCCCACGTATCGAAGATTACAAGGGCATGTCACCAAGTAGATAAGGCGCTCGCTATTACAATTGGTGTGGGGAGACAGTGTCCATGGTCTTTCAGTTCCAATGTCTATGTTGGTCGTATGTCTAGTTTGTGGACAAACGCTACATGAACCACATGGAAAATGTCCCTTGATAGCTAGCAGTCCCCAAAGAGTCTCTTGAGCAGGTGATTTCTTGCTTCTCGGTCTGGTACGGACCAGTTTATCTCTGAGATTGGTACTCCTTTTAAAGGCAAACAGTGGTTCCGGAATCGCAGTGTTGCCAATATTCAGAATCTTCCAAATCTTTTTGATGCTTCTCTGGATACCATTGGAGAGAGTACAAAATGTGTGAACGCAGGTTATCCTTGTTGAGTCTTCCTTGGGTGGATTAATCTCAATCAAGGCCTCTCTGTTGTTATTCAGAGCCCTCTTCATGGAACGACGGACCAGTTTGGCAGGGTACTGTCTATCCTTTAGTTGGGTCGTGAGGCTCCTTGCGTGATCGCTGAATTTCTCCTTGGAGGAACAGTTCCTTCTAATACGGAGGAACTGCCCGCACGGCAGGTTATCCCTTAATGCTTTGGGGTGATAGCTGTTATAGGGCAAAAGGGAATTCCAAGCCATCGGTTTTCTGTATAGGTCCGTCCCCAGTCCATCACCTGTTGGAAAAATGCGTATATCCAAAAAAGGGAGGCTGGTGTTGCTGTATTCAAAGGTACATTTGAGAAATTCATTCCTTGCGTTTAACCATCCGTGGAATTCGCAGATAGTTTCAGGTGTTCCACGCCAGATGACAAACACGTCATCTATATAGCGCCTCCATAGGAGAATGTGATTCCTATATGGATTGTTTTCTGACAGGACGTGTTCTTGTTCAAAACCATGGACGTAGAGGTTCGCCAGGCTGGGCGCAAAAACGCTGCCCATAGAAGTACCCGATGTTTGTAGGTAAATGATGTCTTTGAAACGAAAGAAGTTTTCTTTCATGGCAATTCGGGCGCCCTCCATAATGAAGTGCACCGGAGAGATGGAGTCCAGGTCCCTGTTCTCAAGTAGTATTCTTATCGCTGCTAGCGTCTCATCCTGAGGAATACACGTATAAAGTGACTCTACGTCAAAAGAGACAAGATAGTCCTGGGTGACGTCAAATGCGGTGTCATTAAGCACTCGTGGCATGTCTTTGGTGTCCTGGAGATAGGTCGGCATCTCCTTCACCATAGGACGAAGAAAGTGATCAGCGAAAGTTGAAAGAGGCTCAAGGAGAGACCCGATACCGGAGATGATAGGTCTCCCAGGTGGGGGCCTCTGTGCCTTATGTATCTTCAGTAATACATAAAAACAGGGTGTAACTGGCTGAGAAGTTGTAAGAAATGCTGCCTCCTTGGGAGTAACCCACCCATTATCTTTGGCTTCTTCAGCCAGTTTACTTATCTCGGTTGTCAGCTTTTTGGTTGGGTCCATTTTTAGTGGGCGATAGAACCGTCTGTTGTCAAGTTGGCGCAGGCATTCAGTGCGATAGGATGTAGTGCTCATGATGAGTATCGCTCCGCCTTTGTCCGCCGGCTTGATGGTGATCGTCTCATCATTTGCCAGATTCTGTAGAAGAAACAATTGATGGACGGAATGCTGGACAATGCAAACATTCACCCCCATTCACAAGGATCTGGGTTAAATCCATCATTCTTTTGCTCACCACACCACCCCAGTTTGGACCCAGCCATATGCAAATCAGTCTTGACCCTGTTCCTTGTGGAACAGTCCAGCCCGAACTGCCAAGCCAGGTCCTCCCTGGACCGGAAACAAGCATTGTGGGACCGGTTTCAGGGCATCACCCTTCATCAGCCAGGCTAGCTTGAATCCAGTGGTGTAGTGAGCACGGGACCCACGTCTGGGCATACCCTTCCCACTTAGGGCGACATATGCAAAAGAAACAATTGATGGACAGAATGGTGGACAATGCAAACATTCACCCCCAGTCACATGGATCTGGGTTAAATCCATCATTCTTTTGCTCACCACACCACCCCAATTTGGACCCAGCCATATGCAAATCAGTCTTGACCCTGTCCCTTGTGGGAACAGTCCAGCCCGAACTGCCAAGCCAGGTCCTCCCTGGACCGGAAACAAGCATCCTGGGACCAGTTTCAGGGCATCACCCTTCATCAGCCAGTCTAGATTGAATCCAGTGGTGTAGTGAGCACGGGACCCACGTCTGGGCATACCCTTCCCACTTAGGGCGACATATGCAAAAGAAACAATTGATGGACAGAATGCTGGACAATGCAAACATTCACCCCCAGTCACAAGGATCTGGGATAAATCCATCATTCTTTTGCTCACCACACCACCCCAGTTTGGACCCAGCCATATGCAAATCAGACTTGACCCTGTTCCTTGTGGGAACAGTCCAGCCCGAACTGCCAAGCCAGGTCCTCCCTGGACCGGAAACAAGCATCCTGGGACTGGTTTCAGGGCATCACCCTTCATCAGCCAGGCTAGCTTGAATCCAGTGGTGTAGTGAGCACGGGACCCACGTCTGGGCATACCCTTCCCACTTAGGGCGACATATGCAAAAGAAACAATTGATGGATGGAATGCTGGACAATGCAAACATTCACCCCCAGTCACAAGGATCTGGGTTAAATCCATCATTCTTTTGCTCACCACACCACCCCAGTTTGGACCCAGCCATATGCAAATCAGTCTTGACCTTGTTCCTTGTGGGAACAGTCCAGCCCGAACTGCCAATCCAGGTCCTCCCTGGACCGGAAACAAGCATCCTGGGATCGGTTTCAGGGCATCACCCTTCATCAGCCAGGCTAGCTTGAATCCAGTGGTGTAGTGAGCACGGGACCCACGTCTGGGCATACCCTTCCCACTTAGGGGGACATATGCAAAAGGACGGAATGCTGGACAATGCAAACATTCACCCCCAGTCACAAGGATCTGGGTTAAATCCATCATTCTTTTGCTCACCACACCACCCCAGTTTGGACCCAGCCATATGCAAATCAGTCTTGACCCTGTTCCTTGTGGGAACAGTCCAGCCCGAACTGCCAAGCCAGGTCCTTCCTGGACCGGAAACAAGCATCCTGGCACCGGTTTCAGGGCATCACCCTTCATCAGACAGGCTAGCTTGAATCCAGTGGTGTAGTGAGCACGGGACCCACGTCTGGGCATACCCTTCCCACTTAGGGCGACATATGCAAAAGAAACAATTGATGGACAGAATGCTGGACAATGCAAACATTCAAACTGGGGTGGTGTGGTGAGCAAAAGAATGATGGATTAATCCCAGATCCTTGTGACTGGGGGTGAATGTTTGCATTGTCCAGCATTCCGTCCATCAATTTTGTTTCGAAGACATCATTTCCCTACAAACATCGGGTACTTCTATGGGCAGCGTTTTTGCGCCCAGTCTGGCGAACCTCTACGTCTATGGTTTTGAACAAGAACACGTCCTGTCAGAAAACAATCCATATAGGAATCACATTCTCCTATGGAGGCGCTATATAGATGACGTGTTTGTCACCTGAAACTATCTGCGAATTCAAAGAATGGTTGAACGCAAGGAATGAATTTCTCAAATTTACCTTTCAATACAGCAACACCAGCCTCCCTTTTTTGGATATACGCATTTTTCCAACAGGTGATGAACTGGGGACGGAGCTATACAGAAAACCGATGGCCCGGGATTCCCTTTTGTTCTATAACAGCTATCACCCCAAAGCATTAAGGGATAACCTGCCGTACGGGCAGTTCCTCCGTATTAGAAGGAACTGTTCCTCCAAGGAGAAATTCAGCGATCACGCAAGGAGCCTCACGACCCAACTAAAGGATAGACAGTACCCTGCCAAACTGGTCCGTCGTTCCATGAAGAGGGCTCTGAATAACAACAGAGAGGCCTTTATTGAGTTTAATCCACCCAAGGAAGACTCAACAAGGATAACCTGCGTTCACACATTTTGTACTCTCTCCAATGGTATCCAGAGAAGCATCAAAAAGAATTGGAAGATTCTGAATATTGGCAACACTGCGATTCAGGAACCACTGTTTGCCTTTAAAAGGAGTACCAATCTCAGAGATAAACTGGTCCATACCAGACCGAGAAGCAAGAAATCACCTGCTCAAGAGACTCTGTGGGGACTGCCAGCTATCAAGGGACATTTTCCATGTGGTTCATGTAACGTTTGTCCACAAACTAGACATACGACCACCATAGACATTGGAACTGAAAGACCATGGACACTGTCTCGCCACACCAATTGTAATAGCAAGCGCCTTATCTACTTGGTGACATGCCCTTGTAATCTTCGATACGTGGGCATGACCACACGTAAGGTAAAAACGAGAATCATGGAGCACAGAAGTACTATCCGATGCAAGAAACAAGCCACGAAGCTCACCAATCATTTTCTCGAGCACAATCATACAGCAGACAAACTGTCCTGGACAGTACTTGAACAACCCTTCATTCCTGCCCACATATCCAACGTAATCAGTTATCTGTTCACGAAAGAACAACGATGGGTTCATAAACTGCAGAGTGACTGTAGGGGTCTCAACGATGATATTCCATGGACCGCTTTGTAACCTAATTTCAATACAGTCAGTCCCTTGCTTCCTGTAGCAGCACGATAGACATACAATCTGGAGGGCACTGTAGAGGTGACCAGTATGACTTACAATCATGCAACCATGATTATCAGAATGATTTGTAGTCACGCCCCTTCCTAAGCCACATCTGTATCTTCACTAGTGGGATCATGTTTACAAATGAGTAGTGGCAAAATCCATTGCTTGCCCCCTAGCAGTATGATTCGCAACCACGCCCCTTTCCTGGGGTGATAAAACAATTGGCTCATAGCTGAGCTAATAGTTGTTTACATTGGACAATGGAGACGTGAATGAGCCAGCAGGTTCGACTATCCAACATTAAATAGTCTGCGCTCTTTGGTCTGACATGTTTTTTAAAAAATAAAACATCCACGAGATTCAAGGATTTGTGTCTCGCCCTAAGTTCCCAATTAAGTCATCAATTGGGCTTAAACATCCATTTCATGAATACACAGACACAAACTTCACTTAGACTAGTTTTTGAGTTCACTATCTATTAGAGGGACTAAGTATCCCAGTATGCCTGTCTGTTTCCGGCATGCTAATCAGGGAACGTGACACGAGTGCGTCATGTCACGTAGCGGCCTCGTAATTTAAACCGCCGGATTGGGTCCGTCGAGTACCTCCGGTTCCAGCTCACTGCAAGCCCGGGGTACCAACGGAGAGGT
The DNA here is from genome assembly GCA_963921515.1 of Calotriton arnoldi. Classification (NCBI taxonomy): domain Eukaryota; kingdom Metazoa; phylum Chordata; class Amphibia; order Caudata; family Salamandridae; genus Calotriton; species Calotriton arnoldi. The sequence goes on along the minus strand of CAWUFW010019735.1, from coordinate 131,209 downwards.
AAGGAAGGCAGAATGCGCTGTCATGCGAGGGTTGTAACATCGAGTGCGCCGAGCCGCGGGCTCGTGTGTAATCTTGTCAATGTGGAGATGCCCGTGCAATCTAACCGTGCACTGTGTACGTTTTCTTTAAAGTGCGCCGAGCCGTGGGCTCGTGTGTAATCTTGTCAATGTGGGGATGCCCGTTTAAACTAACCGTGCACTTGTTACGTTTTCTCTAAAGGAAATGTTTGGTAATATGCTTCAAGCCATATCACTTCACCTAACGGCCTTGTGGGGTATAAACATACAATTATTGTTCCACCAGCTCAACCCGAACAACACGCATCCATAGTTCCATTAACGCTCGTATATTGCAATGCACGTAGGAATTACTTCTTGCACATTATCTGGTGGAAGGAATATAACGCTTTTCAACTCGTACAGTTTGAATTGTTGAAACTCATGCAAAAAGCCTTGAGTACTGGTCTGTTTTGATTGTAAACACTACTAAACCTTGATCTTGGAGCTTGGTTTATCGAGAATATTCCTAATAACGCTGTAGCCATACCGCTGTGTAGAGTCACGTTTAGCCTTCGTGGTTAATAGCGGACTGCTACTATCATTAGTGCTACTATCATTAGTGCCACATTAATTAGCCAAGCTTTCTAATTCATGAGTTTATATTGGGTATAGCCATAATGGTAAAGTACGTGCGATTATGCTGTAAGCAATTGACCTGTGGACAGGCTCATACTGCTGTTCACTTTGCATAGTTGGAATTGAGTATTTTACTTTATTTTTTTACTGCTACTGATGGCTGGTCTGTATAAACAACTTATACAGCCTTCTTACACCTTAATCATTGATAAGCTCGCCACGCCCAATATGCGAATTGACACACGCCTAGTTGAATAAATAATTATAACTGACCGCATTTATGACAAGGCTTTTGATCAGCATTAGACATATACCTTACGCTAGAATTAGCCAGAACATAACTGCTATTAAGCTTACTTCTCATTGTATTGAAAACTTGTCCTAGGTTATGGAGTGTCCTCAGACATCAGGACATTGATTCCATAATGCAATGATAATCTTAAACCTTATACACATTTTAGAAATGGCTGTGTCCCTACTTTGTTTCAGTGACACTAGCTAGCTTACTGCTTAACATTGTGCTTATGATTGACTTGTGAACAGTTTCTACGTATAATGATGGGAAGCCGTGTCAAATAATTTACTATAATATATGCCTTTGACACAGTGATGAATCCCTTTTTTCAGAGCAGTGCCCCTCCCCTGACCTGTTGCCAGATTGAGGTGAGGCGACTTATCCGTACACCACGGGTAAGCTACCATTTTACTGTTTTTTGCTGTATTTCACAACTGTTATGACCAAGGATGAGAACTACGTCTCACATGGTGACATCATCAACCTATTCGTCTGCTTGAAAAGACGGTTACTTTGTTTGATCTGTTCTGTTATCTTTTTGTCATTCACAGGTACGACCAGTAAATCGAATACACCAAACGTGGGATTACTGGTTCTGTATACACATTATTTGTGTGCTGTTATTATTACCACAGTTCTTTTTACATCACTTTTTTCATCGCAGTAGCACATAATATCTATTTGGTCCTGACGTAAGCCGCAACACCTTGAAGGGTCATTAAGGCTGAAACATGTAGAACCGTCCACGTTCACCAGACGCAGTTATTATTTTAAACTGCAGGTGCTCTGTTTTTAATCCTGACACCAGGAACAAACCAATAAAGTACATATTGCTCCTGGTAGTTAGTTTTAACATCACTTCCTCACATTAATACTTTTCCAGTTTTGCACTTCGCTCGCCACCCCACCTATCTAGTAGTTTTCTCATCTGAAGGATTTATTATATCCTAAACAGTGTAGGATTAAAAAACATCCCTGAGCTCCTCCCTCACAGTGAGGGGGTAGTAGCCCTTGGCGGGGCTAGGATTCCCCGTCAAGAGGAGAATCCCAGATGATGAAGCATGCCACCTCGGTGGGTGATGGGATTACGTCCTAATTAAAGGGAGCCCCTTAGTAGCACGTCGAGATCATCTTTGTTGTCTCTTGTTCAGGCATATGTGTGTTCTTAGACCCGAGGATTTCATGTGTTTATTGTATTGTTTAGGGATTCAATCCTTGCAGGTCTTTAAACTCTCTAGGACCCCCCATACTCTTTTGTTTTGTTAGAATGGACCCGTCCCATCCCCATGGCGCTGGAGTCACTGAGAGACGCCACATGAGAGGATAAATGTTTGCAGATGGCCCTGACTGTAATTAGATCCAATGACTGGAGCCCTGTCATCAGACATCTTTCAAAGAGGACCTCAGAGGCCAGGAGAGTGCTTAAGTCCTTGATACATGTGCGACAAGAATTGTCAACTGATGGAAGTGGATGTCTCCTCAGAGGACCAAGACTGGTTACATCGTAAAGCCTCACATCCCAAGTAGTGTAGCTAGCACACAGAGGAATGAAAAGCCAGCTCCGTGCCAAGGTGTGGTATCCAGGGATGGATGACATGGTGGAGCAAACTGTTAGTTCGTGCCACTGGCGTAAAGTGTCGGGTGCCCCGGATCAGCCTCCTCTAGTAATCACAGAAGACGGACCAAAACGTCCCTGGGAGCAAGCAAGCATGGATGACACGCCCTGGTCATCATTGAAGATTATACTAAATATCCTGAGGTGGATATAGTGGGATCTCAAACTGCCTCAGAAGTTCTAGCCAAGGTAGAGAAAGTCATTGCCACCCATGGCATAATCAAGCTGGTGAGGACGGACAATGGCCCTCCATTTCATGGCCAAGAGTTCGCAGATTATCTGAAGTCATGGGCCATACAACATCACCAAGTGACACCGAGATGGCCCTGGGCAAACGGAGAAGTAGAGCGGTTTATGCGGACCCTCAATAAGGGAATTTGCATAGCCCAGGCTTATCATACACCGATCACAAAGGCTATTTACAGCTTTCTGTGAGAGTATCGGCTAACTCCCCACGTGACAACAGGGAGAGCCCCGGGGTATGCCAGCATGGGACGAGTGGTACTGAATACCATTCCACATCACCCTATTTGGGTTCCTGCTCCCATTGATGATGCGGCTGTGCTCAACAGAAGAAAGGCTAACAATGAATGATCCAGTGTTAGACGGAGAGCCCTCACTCACATATCTGACAAGGGGACCTGGTATACCTCAAGGACCGCTATTCTGGCAGTAAATTCCGCCTGCCCTTTTAACACCGCCCTTAGGTGGTGACGAACCGAAAAGGAACAATGATCACTGCTAACCAAGGTGATGAAGAGTCCATGCCCAACGTTTCCTTTTTGAAGAAAGTTCAGGGAGGGGGCGGGAGGCACAGTAAACATGATTTGTAACCTGGTCTCAGTGATGATGACATGATACAGGACTCTTCTTCTCCTCAGCAGGGTGACTCTCTAAGCTTCTCCCAGTATTAGGACAGAATGCTTGAAACCTCCGATCCAATCACACAAGGACCACCTGAAGTTGAAGACTCTGACTCCCAAGTGTCAAACTGTTCAGGCCACAGTGACTACTCCCCAGACCGCATGAGAGACAGCCCTGCTCCATTATTTCGCCTGGCGGATTTCCTGGTGTAATAGAGATGCTGCTGAAGAGTTGGAGTCGGTAGAGCGGTAACGTGTAATGTGTTCATATGCAAATGTTTCATGTAATGTTAAGCATATGTGTTATAAGTAATTCCTTATTTTGGTTATGAATTTTGTTAAAGTTGAGGAGGAATGTAGTGTACCACTATCACCCTATGGGCGGGGTGGTCATGAGCAACACACCTGTGGACAATCCTATTGTGGTTGCGCCCGACGTAGCAACCGAGGGGTTATAATAAAGGTGGGGCATGACAAAAGTCAGTCACGTAGTGGCCCCAGAGACTGCAATATTGTGTCAGTGTTCCCCCTCATTTCTAGGGCACAGATATAGTCGGGGCCCAAGCCACTACCTCGAGGGCTGCCACTACAACACCCTTCGGGAGAAAGCATGATCAATGGCACCGTTTTTTTGTCTTCCTGCCCATCACCCAGGTGAACCTAGGGGGCAATCTCTGATCTTTTCATAGACAACCCACAGAAGAGTGGGAAGCCCGCTGACTAACCCCTACATTAGTCACTGAAACACGAACAACACATACGTGTCAGTCACAAAAAAATCAACGCTAACATTCCAGGCATCATGGTGAACGAGGCCGGAAGCTGGATGCTGAGCAAAACCAAGGGAAAATAAACATATTTACCAGGCATGACGGAAGCACTGCCCAACTGTCAGCTGCTGACACTAAGCAGAAACACAGGTGAAACCAAGCTGGAGAGAGCGCAAGGAAACACCTGACACCATGGGCAGACTGAGAAGAATCCTGCAGCTGGTATAGGTGCAGATCCGTTAAGCAGGTAGCTGTTAATTAGCATATTCATTGACATCATAGGAAGTGACATCACGGGGAATTATTACGAAAGCCCACAATAGACAAAATAACTACTATAACTTTAAACTAAATACAAAAGTCAACACATTTCTGAACTGGATATATCTCATCTAGAATATCACTCAATTTTTACAATTATTCTGAATTCCCCCAATATCATCATCACTACCACAAGGATCAGTTAATGCAAGTGTGCACTGTTAGGCTTTGCACTAATGTGATACTTAGGTAGCCCTGTGTGGAAATGCGATGCTGGCATAAATACACACATCATCAGATTATTGACCCACTACATATAAACAAAAGATGATTGCAACTCACAGAATGTTGTAAAGGGCAAACAATGTGCGTTGTGGACTGAGAAGCACTACTTGCGGAAAGGATATACCTTCAATTCATAGTCAGTACAAGCAAACCTGATGCTCTCTCAATACTTTAAATAGCAGAAGCCACAAGAAATTACAACACACTGACCCTTAAGTAATACGTCTCATCGAACAAAACAAGTGGAAGCACAGCAAAGAGTGGAGTGATGGCTTCGAGGAAATCAGGGCATTCTACAACATCAGGTATGAGCTGGCAGTCACTGATGAAGGACTGATACTGAGATGGTCATGGATAGTGATCCCTAAGGCACTCTGCAAACAAGCCATTGACCTTGCCCACGAAAGACACCGAGGGATAGTTGCCACCAAGAGGGCACTCCGAGATAGACTGTGGTTCCCTGTACTAGACGTCATAGTGGAGACAGAAATTCTAAAATACCACTTATGCATCTGCCTAGTGCCTTTGACAGTGGAGAAGTCGGAGATACCAGAAGGTGTGTGGTAGAGGGTAGCAATCAACTTCTTTTGCCCACTAGAATCAGGTAAAACCTCTTCATAATGGTCGATTGCAACCTGGGGATCTCCCATGATTTTAAAGTCTGACAATGGGCCACCTTTCACCAGTAGAGACTTCCAAAAAGTCCTGAAATGCTTGATATTAAACACCAAGGCATAACCACGCTTTGGCCTCAGGACAATGAAATTGTGGTATGGTTCAGGGGGACACTCAAACAAACTGTGCGAAGAGGGACTTGTGCTGGAAGATGCTCTTTGTCAGGTTCTGAGGGCATACCGAACCACACTGCACTCAACGATGGGAGAAAATCCAGCCACACTCATGTTTGGGCGATCCATGCACACCAAGTTACCCCAGTGGATATCAGTGCAACCCGTGAGCTCTGAGGCAGTCAGAACCACAGAATGAGAGAAGAAAAAGAAAAGAAAAGCTCATGCTGATGTCAGACGGCGGGCACAGTAGGCACTCTTCGAACCAGATGACTGGGTGGTAGCCAAGCAAAAGCAACAGAAGAAAGCAGACACCCATTTCAATACTCAACCATGACAAGTCACAATAGTCAAAGGGAACATGGTCACAGCGCCCCGATCTGGAAAATCCATAACCAGGAATGCATCGCATTTCTGGTCCACCGAACAGTCAGGACCCTGATAACCCCTCAACCTTGGCAGCAAGACGTGATGTGCCAACTCTCATCCTGCATGACCGAGATGTGTACTGAGAAAAGCAAATACTGGCTGCTGCAGTAAAGAAAGTAGTAACAGTGAAGAATTGCTGATTCAGACACCAGGAGTGAGAAACTATGGACGATTTCCTTAGTATCTCCACGAAGAGCTTAAGAAAAGGGTCCAATTCCCTTGTACAGGAGAGTATACTGTTCTCAAAAACATGCTTTAAGTCATTTTTTCCTGCAACCAAATAGCCAGAATGCAGTTCACTGAAGACTCAGTCACAGGTCAGGCATTTATGCCTACTCATTGCGGGTTTCAGATTAGAGATCCAAATCCACAAAATGTATAAATTTCATTGGCAAGCACATTTTTTTCATTTGTGAACAAGGTACTTGATCGAATAAAACCATATACCAATGTCAATTACAGCAATGGGTGCTTTGCAAACAAGTATGGATTTTAGGGCCGGAGGGCAACACGCTGTGCGAAACCTCAAGAGAGAAGTTTACCCATCAAGAGAATAAACTGCAATTAGCAAAATACATCTAAACAGCATCTATTGTAGGTCTTAGTCAGCAGGGTCTTCAACCTTAAAATGCTGATATATGGAAAATGTTACTTACCCTTTAAGTATCTCTTCATAGCGTGTAGTGCTGTAGATTCACATGCTCTGCCATATAATGGGCTCAGACATTTGCAGGTTATCTTCGAAGTGTCATGAGGTATAGTGTGACTCCTCCCTTGGTTGACAATGTGCATGGGCACCAACTCCATATTAAATAGTTTTTCGCACAGCGGGTGAGAGTGTTATGGAGTGGTGAGTGGTGGACACTCATTCATGCCTTCACATTTCAGAATTCAAAATTCAGATTAGAGATCCACAGCCACAAAATAAATATACCTTTCATTGACAAGCACAATTTTTTCCCTGTTTGAACAAGGCACTTGATTGAATAAAACCATACACCAGTACCAATTACAGCAATGGGTGCTTTGCAAAAAATAAAATATGATCTTTAGGGCAGGAGGGAAACAAGCAACGCAAACCTCAAGACAGTTAGAAGTTTAACCCTCAAGGGAAACAACTGCCATCAGCAAAATACATCATGACCGCATCTTTCGCAGGTCTTAGTCAACAGGGCCTTCCACATTAAAATGCTGATAGAAGAAAACTGTTAGCTACCCTTTAAGTATATGTTCGTAGTGTAGTGCTGTAGATTTCCATGCTCTGCATTCTCCTGCCACCTAGTGTTGGTCAGAGACGTTTGTGGATTGTTTTTCTCCAAAAAGTGTTTTGAGTCATAAGGAATAGTGTGACTCCTCCTTTAGTTGAAACGGGCATGGTCACAGACTCCATGTTAGATTGTGTTTTGCACAGTGGGTGAGTGTAGTATGGAGTGGTGAGTTAACAAGGTATTGTGCGCATGTGTATTGCTAAAAGAAGCTGGTTGATAAAGGAAGAGCTCTGTGATCAGCGCCACACGCTTCTGGGGAGGAGGGTGGTAGCATGTCAATCTAAAAATGACATGCTACAAACAGATGCTTACAGGGTAAGTAACATTTCTGTTAGTAGCATGCATTGCTGTAGATACACATGCTCTGCATAAACTGTAAAGCAATACCCCCTATAAGAGGTGGCTAGCATATGGATGATGCAGATTTCAGAAATATGGTCCTTAAGACCGTATGGCGCACCATTGCCTGCTGTCTGGCTAAGATATCCACACAGTAATGTTTACTGAAAGTGAGTAGAGTTTACCAAGTGGCTGCTTTACATATGCAGCTATGGGAATATATTTACCAATAAGGATATGGTTGTGGCCTTCTTGCAAGTAGAATGTGCCCTGGGTAAGACAGGGAGAACTCTTTTAGCTTTGTGGTAGCAAGTTTGGATGCACTTGACTATACTCCTGACAATGTCTGCTTTACATATGGATTGACCTTTGTGCGGTCACCAAAGGTTACAAACAATAGGTCCGCCTTGTGTAAGGGCATGGTCCTATCAATGTAGTACATGAGAGCATGTTTGAGATCTAAGGTGTGGAGGGCTCTCTCTGCCACTAATATTGGTTATGGGAAAAAGACTGGGAGCTCTAATGGTCTGATTAAGATAAAATCGAAAGACCACCTTATTGAGGAACTTAGGGCTAGTCCAGCGTACCATCCTATCTTTGTGAACCTGAATGAAGTGTAGTGTGCAGACCTGAAACCCACTAATACGTCTGCGAGAAATGTTATGGCCAAAAGGAAGGACACTTTTCAGGAGAGTTGCTGGTGAGGGCAAGAGTTTAAGGGCTCAAAGGGGGAGCCCATGAGTCTAGTAAGGGCTATATTAAACTTTCACACAGAGCAGGGGGAACTGTGAGTCGAATGACCCTTTTGGGGCCTTCCATGAAGGCTTTGATGACAAGTATTCAGTAGAGCAAGGAATGTTCCCTGTTTTGCATGTAAACTACAATGGCTGCTAAACGGAGCAGTATGGAAGTGCAGGCAACGCCTGACTTTTGCAGGTAGCAGATAATATCGTGGACTGCAGGTTTTAAGGGATCTAGGTGTTTGTGGATGCAGTAGTGAAAAAATATTTTCTACTTTGCTACATAGCATCCTCATGTGGTAGGTCCATGCATTCCTGAGGAAGATGCAGGTAGTCAAACTCTGGGACCTCCGGTGCCAAATCGCTAGATTGAGCTGACCTTGGTTTCTGGTCAGAAGGTCTCACCTGTTGGGGAGCTTCTTGTGAGGACTGATTGACATCTCAAAGAGTGGTGAGTACCAGGACTGTCTTGCTGAGTTGCCGGCTATGAAGATGAGAATCTGAGATGTCTTTTGCATTTGTCGTAACATGAATAGAAGGTGTGGGAGACGCGGAAAAGCATAAGCATAGATTTCTGACCAGTTCATCCATAGTGCATTGCCCATTAAGTGTGGGCATTTTGTATTTTTGGGGGTGGCAAAAAGGTCTATTTGTGGAGTGCCTCAGCAAAAGTACTGGCCAGAACTTGTGGGTGGCGTTCCCCCTTGTGGACCTTTTGATTCACCCTGCTGAACAGATCGACGAGGCCGTTATCCACCCTCAGAAGGTACTCCACCACAAGTTGGATGTGGTGGCAGTGTTCTGTGCCAGCAGGGAGAGTGGTAGAGAGTGCTGGCCTGCCTCTCTAGGTAGTACATGACAGTCATGTTGTCTGTCCTCATGAGGGCTCCTTTGCCCTTAATGAGCTGAAAAAAGGTTTCAAGGGCAAGATGTATGACGAGGAGCTTGAGATGGTTAATGTGGTGCCCTTTTTGATGAGGGGCTCACACTCTCTGCACTGTAGTATGGTTGAGCGGCACATCCCAACCAGCTTTAGAAGAGTCCGTGATGATGATAACTTGCAGAATGGGGTCTAAGAGATGCCATGCAGCGGATTGTTGCTCCACCACTGTAAAATGTGATGTGCACTTGCTTTTACCAACATTAGATCCTTCATTTGAACCCCCCCCCCCCGCCTGTGACCACTGGGCCGAAAGGCAGTGCTGCAATGGACACATGTCTAACCAGGCTTGGGTCACTACGTCGGTGCAGGGTGGCATCATGCCTAGGAGGGGCATAAAGGTTTTGACTGTGAAATGGCGATTTGACTGAAACAGAGCCAAGAGCTGCTGGAATGTCAGGGCCCTCTGTGGGCTAGAGGAGGCTTTGCCTGTGGCCGAGTTCAGTACAACTTCTAATAAGGGCTATATTTGAAGAGGCTGTATGTGAGACTTGGTGGCATTTATAGTGAACCTGAGGCTGTGGAGGAATGAGATGGTAACCTGGGTATGCACTTGGCACTGATGCTTGCCTGCGCTCATGTTCAGCCAAGTGTCAAGGTAGGGGAAGAAGTGGATGCTCCCCTCCTTAAGTGGGTGGCCACCACTGCTAGGCACTTGGGGAACACACTTGGGGCAGTGGTGATGCTGAATGGAAGTACTTTGAACTGTTAGTGTACCATGAAGTGTAGGTAGCATCAGTGGGTGGGATGAATGGGGATTTGAAAGTAGGCATTCTTGAGGTCGTACACCATCATGCTGTTGCCTTCTTGAAGCAGAGGTATGACTACCTGCAGCATAACTATATTGAAGTGTTCGAAGAGGATGTACTGATTGAGGGTCCAGAGGTCCAGAATGCACCTGAAGGAGCCATCCTTCTTGGGGACAAGGAAGTACAGAGATTAAACCCTATTTCCCCATTAGTGGGGTGCACTGGTTCCATGGCCGCTTTCCGAAGGTTGAGATGTTCTCTGCTGAGGTATGGTTGCAGGGTGAGCTGTGGGAGGTGGTGTGAGACATTCTATACAGTACCCGTGGTGAACCAATCAATTAATCAATCAAAGAGACTTTATTTCGATCACTGAGGATCATAAAAGTACACCACAGAGCTAGACAATTACAAACACACAATACAGATAAAACATTTCGATATAAATAAACATACACAGTCTATTTACAGTTACTCCAGGGTTGGAAAGTCAAAGTGCATCAGTAAATTGTGCAAAATCAATCAATCATGTCACTTATAAAGCGCACTACATACCCGCGAGGGTCTCAAGGCGCTGGGGGAAGAGGGGGGTGGTGCTGATACTGATCGAAGAGCCAGGTCTTGAGGAGTCTTCTGAAGGCCAGTAGGTCTTGGGTCTGTCGGAGGTTGGTGGGGAGGGTGTTCCAGGTCTTGGCGGCGAGGTGGGAGAAGGATCTGCCGCCGGCGGTCGTTTTCCGGATGCGGGGGACTGTGGCGAGGGCGAGGCTGGTCGAGCGGAGCTGGCGGGTGGGGGTGTAGAAGCTGAGTCGTCTGTTGAGGTAGGCTGATCCGGAGTTGTGGAGTGCTTTGTGTGCGTGGGTGAGGAGCTTGAAGGTTATCCTCTTGTTGACAGGGAGCCAGTGCAGGTCTCTCAGGTGGGGTGTGATGTGGCTGCGTCGGGGGATGTCGAGGATAAGACGTGCAGAGGCGTTCTGGATGCGTTGCAGCCGTCTCAGGAGCTTAGCCGTCGTTCCTGCGTAGAGGGCGTTTCCGTAGTCCAGCCTGCTGGTGACGAGGGCCTGGGTGACTGTTTTTCTTGTTTCGGTGGGGATCCACTTGAAGATCCTGCGGAGCATTCGGAGGATGTTGAAGCAGGATGAGGAAACGGCGTTGACCTGCTTAGTCATGGAGAGGGTGGGGTCGAGGATGACCCCTAGGTTGCGTACGTGGTCGGTGGGTGGCGGGGCTGTTCCCAGTGATGTTGGCCACCAGGAGTCGTCCCAGGCTGAAGGGTTGGAACCAAGGATGAGGACCTCCGTCTTGTCCGAGTTCAGCTTCAGGCGGCTGGTCCTCATCCATTCGGCGACGGCCTTCATTCCTTCGTGGAGGTGGGCTTTGGCGGTGTGAGGGTCTTTGGTGAGGGAGAGGATCAGCTGGGTGTCGTCGGCGTAGGAGATGATGTTGAGGTTGTGCTGTCGGGCGACGTGGGCGAGGGTGCCATGTAGATGTTGAACAGCGTTGGGCTGAGGGAGGAGCCTTGGGGTACGCCGCAGATGATCTTGGTGGCCTTGGATCGGAAGGGGGCGAGGCGGACGCTTTGTGTTCTGCCGGAAAGGAAGGATGTGGTCCAGTCCAGGGCCTTCTCTTGGATCCCGGCGTCGTGAAGGCGTGTTCGTAGTGTGTGGTGGCAGACCGTGTCGAAGGCGGCTGATAGGTCCAGGAGGATGAGGGCTGCTGTTTCTCCGTTGTCTAGCAGGGTCCTGATGTCATCGGTGGCGGCGATGAGGGCGGTTTCGGTGCTGTGGTTGCTGCGGAAGCCTGACTGGGAAGGGTCCAGGATGTTGTTCTCCTCGAGGTAGCGGGTCAGTTGTTTGTTGATGATTTTCTCGGTGACCTTCGCGGGGAACGGGAGCAGAGAGATGGGTCGGAAGTTCTTGAGGTCCTTGGGGTCTGCCTTGGGTTTCTTGAGTAAGGCGGTGATCTCGGCGTGCTTCCAGCTTTCCGGGAAGGTTGCTGTCTCGAAGGAGATGTTGATTATTTTCCAGAGATGGGGCGCGATGGCTGTACTGGCTTTGTTGAAGATGTGGTGAGGGCACGGGTCTAGCGGTGAACCGGAGTGGATGGTGTTCATGATCTCGCTGGTGTCCTCGTCGTTGATGTTGGTCCAGGAGAGCAGGCGGTTGGTGGTTGTGGGGGCAGTGGTCTCGGTGGTTGCCGGGGCGGTCGTGGTGTTGAAGCTGTCGTGGATGTCGGCGATTTTGCGGTGGAAGAAGGTGGCCAGTGAGTCGCACAGGTCTCGCGATGGCTGGATGTCGTTGGTGTTGGAGCTGGGGTTGGAGAGTTCCTTCACGATGTTGAAGAGCTCTTTGCTGTTGTGTGCGTTGTTGTCTAGGCGGTCTTTGAGTGAGGCCCTTTTGGCGGATCTGATGAGGTGATGGTGACTGCGGGTGGCGCTCTTGTGGGCGGCGTAGCTGTCCGCTGTCCGTTCGTGGAGCCAGATCTTCTCCAGTTTTCGGCATGTTCGTTTGGAGGCCTGGAGGTCTTCGGTGAACCAGGTGGCTTTCTTGCTGGTGTGGCTGTTGGGCAGATTCTTGAGCGGGGCGAGGGTGTTGGCGCAGTCGTCGATCCACTGTCTGAGGTTGCGGGCCGCGGTGTCGGGGGTCGGAGGGTTCGGCGGGTGGGCTCAGGGCGAGGGTTGTGGTTAGCTGGTCTTCCGTGACTCTGCTCCAGCAGCGGCGAGGCATTTATTCGGTGCGGTGGTGCGTGGTGGGCTTCCTGTAGGTGAAGTGGATGCAGTGGTGGTCAGTCCAGTGGGGTTCGGAGGTGTGGTTGAAGGAGACGTGTGGGCTTGCGGAAAAGATGGAGTCTAGCGTGTGGCCGGCGGCGTGGGTGGGTGTAGTCACGAGCTGTCTGAGTCCGAGGGTGGCGAGGTTGTCGATCAGGGTGGTGGAGTTGGTGTCCTTGTTGTTCTCGAGGTGGAAGTTCAGGTCCCCGAGGAGGATGTAGTCCGTGGAGGCGATGGCGTGTGTGCTGACGAAGTCAGCGATGGAATCGCTGAACTGTGGTCGGGGTCCGGGGGTCTGTAGATGAGGGTTCCTCTGAGGGTGGTGTTGGGATCGGTGTGGATCTGGAAGTGCATGTGTTCGGCGGTGCTGAGGGTGTCGTCGGTGTTGGTTGAGACTCTGAGGGTGTTCCTGTGGACGATGGCGATGCCTCCTCCGACTCCGTTGGTGCGGTCCCTGCGGGTGATCTTGTATCCGTCCGGGATGGCAATGGCGATGTCGGGGGCTGAAGCGGGATTCAGCCAGGTCTCCGTCAGGAATGCGACGTCTGGGGAGGTTGAGTCGAGAAGGTCCCAGAGTTCGATGGCGTGTTTGCGGGCGGAGCGGGTGTTGAGGAGGATGCATCTGAGGTAGTTGGGTTCTTTCCTGGGTGGTGGTTTGGCGGGGCGGGTGCTGGCGAAGCTGCAGTTCCGGCAGGTGAAGGGCCCTTGGGTGCGCTTCGGGGTGGCCTGGTAGCAGGCGTGATCTTTCCGGGGTTGAGTGCGTGGAGGGTGCTGGCGTCGTATCGGCGTCTGTTGATGTGGCGGGCGCGGGGGATGCCCGGACCAGGGGGTCTGGCGCTGGGCGCGGTCACGGCGCGGACGGGCGCAGACGGGCTTGCCTTAGGCGCGCCTTCGGCGCGCCAGCGGCGCAGCCGCGCAGCGGCCGCCATACATGGGGAGGTGGGAGGGAGGAGCAGGGAATGGGGCAGCGAATGGGCAGTGAGGGGGCGGGGCCGCAGGGGCGCAGCGGCGGGAAACAGGCACAGAAGGGAAAACGAGCACAATCAGGGCATCAAGGGGGCACAGAAAGGAGAAAAAAACGAGCACGATCAGGGGCAGCAAGGGGGCACAGAAAAGAGAAAAAACGAGCACAATCAGGGGCAGCAAGGGGGGCACAGAAAGGAAAACGAGCACAATCAGGGGCAGCAAGGGGGCACAGAAAGGAAAAACGAGCACAATCAGGGGCAGCAAGGGGGCACAGAAAGGAAAAACGAGCACAATCAGGGGCAGCAAGGGGGCACAGAAAGGAAAAACGAGCACAATCAGGGGCAGCAGCAGGGCACACAGACGGAGCTGTGTGGTGGGGGAGCGACCTACCAGTCAAGGTCAGGGGTCGCTCTCTTCACCACGCAGCGGCCGCCATAAATGGGGAGGTGGGAGGGAGGAGCAGGGAATGGGGCAGCGAATGGGCAGTGAGGGGGCGGGCCCGCAGGGGCGCAGCGGCGGGAAACAGGCACAGAAGGGAAAACGAGCACAATCAGGGCATCAAGGGGGCACAGAAAGGAGAAAAAAACGAGCACAATCAGGGGCAGCAAGGGGGCACAGAAAAGAGAAAAAAACGAGCACAATCAGGGGCAGCAAGGGGGGGCACAGAAAGGAAAAACGAGCACAATCAGGGGCAGCAAGGGGGGGCACAGAAAGGAAAAACGAGCACAATCAGGGGCAGCAAGGGGGGCACAGAAAGGAAAAACGAGCACAATCAGGGGCAGCAAGGGGGGCACAGAAAGGAAAAACGAGCACAATCAGGGGCAGCAAGGGGGCACAGAAAGGAAAAACGAGCACAATCAGGGGCAGCAGCAGGGCACACAGAGGGAGCTGTGTGGTGGGGGAGCGACCTACCAGTCAAGGTCAGGGGTCGCAAAAGAGAAAGGAGAAAAATTTCTCAATAATAGCAGCATGATTATAGAAATAGCATAATTGTTTACAGTTTCAAGCTACTAATACTAACTTGTCTGATGTGATTTCCTGCCCTTGTTGGCACCCCTGGTGGACCATTGTGGTGTCTGCTGCTGCCTCTGTTAGGAGGTGGAAGGGTCCAGGAAGGTGGGTTTGAATCCAGTCCTATACTGCAGTCTCTGAAAGAGTAAACATTCTCTACAATGCAGATAGTACCACGCAATACCTTTACCACAAATCCTTTGAAATGCAATGTCTTTACCAACTGTTGTTACCACAAATATGCCTTTACCATGCATGCCTTAACTACAAAAATAAAAATGTTTGTATATATATATATATATATATATATATATATATATATATATATATATATATATATATATATATATATATATATATATATATATATCCATCAACAAGGTTAACTCCGATGAGAGAAGCCAGAAGGTACGTGGCTTATACTCGATTTATTTCATGGCAGCTTGCATGCAGACATAGGGCAAAAAAATTCATCAAATGCGGAACCACACCAGACGCGTTTCAGGAACGAAGTTCCCTTCCTCATTGGCATTATTCCTGTAAACACCAAGCAGCGTTTCCTGCCATACTTTATACAAAGAACCTGCCCCAGTGGGCGGGACCATTCCTATGGCCTTCTGGTCCTCGTAGTGCAGGATAAATTAAAACTCATGTGAGTCTATTCGGTGTACAGCGAAATGAACAGTACTTGTTACCCCAGTGGGTTGATGAAATTCAAGTTTCCAAGGCTGCCGCGTTTCATAAGCTGCCATGTCGATCACCGCCTCCCGTTATGCAGGTGAAGCCGCTGGGGTTCCGTCCCGGGCCCGCATTCTCGTGGTGGGCTTCTCCCACGGCTGGGCTCAGCCGCTAAATATCCATCAACAAGGTTAGCCCCGATGAGAGAAGCCAACAGGTACGTGGTTTAGACTCGATTTATTTCATGGCAGCTTGCATGCAGACATAGGGCAAAAAAATTAATCAAATGCGGAACCACACCAGACGCGTTTCAGGAACGAAGTTCCCTTCCTCAGTGGCATTATTCCTGTAAACACCAAGCAGCGTTTCCTGCCATACTTTATACAAAGAACCTGCCCCAGTTCTTTCCTTGGGGCTAACCTTTTTGTTGGATATTAAGCGGCTGAGCCCAGCCGCGGAGAGAGGCCCACCTCATGTTTGCGGGCCCGTGCTGATGCCCAGGTGGTGCTGGCACTACGGGAGGCAGGATGTTGGCGCCAGCGCAGTGCTGACATGATGTTCATATTTGGCAGCTGAAAAGTGGGGCAGGCATCTCAGCAGTACCTAGCACCAACCCACATGGGTAGGAATTTTGTTTTCATTTGGCTGAATGGAAAAGCGGACTCACTTGGGTGTACCTTAGCGGCACTGCAAGACCCAGAAAGCCATGAGGATGGCCACGCTCACTGGGGCAGGTACTTGAAATATAAATGTGCGCAAGAAACGCTGCTTTTTCATTTGCTGTATAAACGCCACTGAAGAAAGGAAGAGATTCCTGAAACGCGTCTGGCTTCCTTTTATGAGGATGCTTGTTTCCTAAGGGGAGCCTGTTTGCAAGTTGTCAAAATAAAGACGAACTATTTATCTGCCGGAGGCTTCTTTCCTTGGGGCTAACCTTTTTGTTGGATTTATGACGGAATAAATCTATTTTGGTATCGTAACTTGCCTGGCTGCTTCCTGAGTGCGCGCGTACTTCTGCTCTAATTTTGGATTAAACTGCTGGTTACTCCGCCAGCGTTGCGCGCCACCTCCCACAGGTCCTGGCTTCCCGGAAGGAGTGCTTCGTACTTGGATATATATATATATGGCGGCATCCGAATAAAATACTAAAGAACACCAAATCTGTGGTCCGTGTCTTTGGATAAATCCGAAGTACTGGCGGCAAGTGATATATATATATATATATAATATATATATAATATATATATATATATATATATATATATATATATAAATCCAATGCGGGGTTACCAATCGCGCTCTCAGATTGACGCACAAACCAAGCAAGACTCCAAAGTTAGAAAAGGGGGTTTATTATCGTCATAAACCCTCCATGACGCGTTTCGACTCCGCAGAGTCTTGATCACACAGTATATATATATATGCCAGTAGGTAGGTATAGTTAGGACCTAGGGGCATATTATCGAGCCCATTTTCGCCGCTTTAGCGGCCGATTTCGGCCGAAAAGCGGCGATGTAAATATTGCACTATTATCAAGGACACGCTAACGCGTGTTTCCTTGATTTTAGTAGCCGTTTTTTCTCCATTTTGCATGTCAGCGATTATTATCGCTAATGACATGCAAAGTGGGCGTTCCTCACAATGTCTGCATGATTAACGTGGCAAACACAACTTCGCACTATTAACAATGCGGCCCCAGCGACAAAACAAACCACGGTTATCGCATGACGTTAACGTCTGCTTTTTCTTCTACTTAGCTATGCTGATAATGGGAGGTGGATCGCCATGTTACGACCACACTCCCCTATCAGCAAGCATCTCCATAATCATCGCTGGATTTCAGGCGATATTTATGTTTCTCGCCGTCTATCGCTGGAATTACATCGCCTGTTCGCAAGGCGTTGATAATACGCCGCTAACACGGCGATGTAATTCAGCGATAGACGGCGATGAACAGAAGCGCGCTAAGTGCGCTTAGCGATGTTTCTCGCTCTTCTTTGATAATATGCCCCCTAGTTTCCATAGGAAAAGCATTTTTTGACTTGCCTATAACTTTGGCGTTGTTTGATCATAAGTATCAAGGTAGGTTCTCATGGAAAGTTTGGGGGTGATCCATGCAGTGGGGACCGAGAATTTGGGTCACGAAAAAAGGGTGAGTTTGTAATGTTAATTCCCATAGGAACCTTTAGCCACAGCTACAGCCCAAACCGTCTAACGGACTTACACCAACTTTAGCAAGGAGGTAGATGTTGGTTTAAGGAAGTGTCTTTTGCCTATTTGGTGTAAATCTGTTCAGTAGTTTTTGAGAAATTTAAGCCGAAAATTATAGTGATATCACTGGTCGCAAAGCCTTCGCGAACAAAGACGAGCTGGTGCAGGGAAATGCACTGCTCTGATTGGTTGCCAACACTTCAACCAGGAAGTGTTGGCAGGCATCTTGTCACTCGGTTCAACCAAGTCACAGAAAAACGTAAGAAAAAAAGAAAAGGGGGCAGGGTAGATATTCACTGAAAAAACCAAAGGTTACAGGGACGTTATAGTTAAGAATTAGCTTTTATAAAACCTTGGAAATTCACTGAAAAGACAAAAGGTTACAGGGAGGTTATAGTTAGCAAATAGAGTTAAAAAAAACGTAGAAATTCACTGAAAAAACACAGGTTACAGGGACGTAATTGTTAGGGTCAGATTTCACTCTAACTTATGCCCCCACAATGCCCTGCTTATTATCTCACATATTACATCACTTATGACATGGATCTGCCTTTCCTGAGGTGTATGCAAAAGGTCAGGACTGGATCTTCTTCAGAATAGACGTTTTTCTCACCCACTCCCTATGTACAGCATTTAACTAATAGGGTGTGCGCACTGGTTTAGGACCTAGTATATTTCCGGCACCTCTGCATTTCTCCATTTTGTTCTACAAAACACAATCAACATGAACGGCTCCATCTCTCCCTCTGTCCATCCTCTCTGTTAGAGTCTGCTGATCGCTTCCTTTGAACAGCTCTTTGATCATGTAATATACGTAGCGGGTATGCCACAAAACATGACGAAGATACCTTTTTATTCTAAATGGGAATTCTCCCACCTTCTCAACAGAAAAAAAAGAATCCCACGGCCTTTCCTTCTGTATTGTAGCAGCTACAGGCCTGAGGCCTCGAGAAACGGATGCCGTAGAGTTTAGATGCATAATGAAGTAGGTGCAAGGACAAATTTGTACAGGCAAGGGGAGGGAAAGATTAAGGCCTCGAGAAACGGGTGTGGAAGATTGTCTATGAATAATAAGTGCACAAAATGAAGTTGTAGGCAGTGGCATAGCATGGGCGGGGCCATAGAGGCAGTTGCCCCGGGCGCAAAATTCTTAGGGGCGCAGGGGCATTTTTAGGGGCGCAACATTGTAAAAGAAAAGTTGAAGGATAGTTGCCTCGCTCCGGGCGCTGGCAACAGATACTTGTCATGCCCCGGGCGCTGGCAACCCATGCTACGCCACTGGTTGTAGGCCACTGAGAAATGGAACAAGTAGACCGCTTAATCTACAGAATGTGGCATTCTCAAAGGAGGAGAACACTATTGGTTTATGCTCTGTGGGACTCCTGTTAAGGGAGAATCCTTTAAAAATATTTCTCTTCATGCAAGCCTATTGAGAGGAATCTGAGGACATCTACCATTGGATTATATGTGTAATATATAAAAACAAGAGTGTATGCGAGCCTACCAAACCGCACATGCTCATTGTACTGAAAAGGGCATCAGGAGTTAGGTTCTGAAGAAGGTGGTTACCAGTTGTCTATTTTCATGTCTTTCAGGACCGTCCCGTCATGTATACCCCTTTTGTACATATATTGTCCCATCCACACAACAATAACAATTCTAAACAGGTGACCTTTTACATAGTAGCTTGATCCTGTCCCTTCGACACCAGCCTCTTAGTCTTCTATCATAATCCCTGTACCTGACATATACATAAACATGTCCCCAGGCACGGCAGAATTATTCTGTATAAGGGTCATCACTTTTTTTCATCCTTGGCCAACAGCCAGCTGTGCGTGATCACACTTGTTTAGAAAAGCATCGGTGATTGTTTTAAAAAAAATTATGATTGTTTACAAAACATCCATGATTGTTTTAAAAACATATCGATTCTAGAAAAAACCCTGGAGTGACCACTTTAGTATAAAAGATCCTCATTTCCCCCTACAAATTAGAGGAGAATTCCCTCCAAGCTGACACGGGGTCCTGCATGCTGAATCTTTGACACGCAGCGGTCTGACATCCCTTGCAGGCTGTCATCCTCGATGCAGAGATGGGGTCCTTCATTCTCAACCATCAGGTGAGGGGGCTGGTTCTTCCCTAGGGGTTTCTTGGCTACACACATATATACATATACATGCTACATATACAGATCTAGGCTAGGTACATTTAGGCAAATTACTTAGGGTGCGCATTTTAGGAATATGCAAGTGCTACTGTTTTATCTGAATTATTTATGTTCATCTTATTAGCACTATGGTAGAAATGCATCTACTATTTATGATATTGGTACTAGCAATCTCTTTCGTATGCTCCTGTCTCCTGATTGTTGCTGCTCATATGCTTTACACAAGGCTGTCGCTGGAGCATTAAATTCTTATTGAATCGTCCTAATCGCCATCCTGTGTATTTTCTGAGATAAAGTAAGCACGAGTGTCTGAGCGAAACGTACTGTACTGTTTTCCACTATCCCTGAAAAATCAGGTTTGTCATGTTCAGTGCTTGCCAGAAACTACCTACACCCCTGTACAATACAGGGGGGTGGTAGTGGCACTATAGAGCTAGCTGGTCTAACGGCTGACATATCCTGCGGGGGTGTCCGGAAGCGGTTGGGACACCAAGCCCTCAGTTTAGGTCATCCAAAACACGTAGGTCCTCGGGTATTCCTACGAACTACACGACATGGCGCCACCAACGTTGGTTTGGTTCTTATATTAACAGTAAAAATCTGAGTAGTTCAGTCGTGCTTTCTCAGAAAACCCTACTCACACTTTTCAGAGACGTCTGAAGTGGGAAGGGAAATCCGCCTCAACTGAGCAGATATACTCTGTGTATTGGCTGAAGGTTTAGCAAGCTTGTAAGGATAAACGGTTCCCCACATTGTGCAAAACCCTACCTCTTAAACTTACTCTTCTCTTCTAAAATGACTGACCCAGCGAATAGCTCGGGGGAAGACGAATTTGCAAACGCTCTTAACATTACAGAAAACTGCAGACATGCAGTGACTATAAAATTGTTAGAACACGGTGTACCCGCAAGAGGTGGCTGTGTTACCTTCGGGATTGAGGCACACGAGGTGTTCGGATCAGAGGTATTCTATTCTTGGGTTCAGTTCCCATCTGCAGATCCGCTGACTAATTTGTTCCACACATATATTGAAGTTGAAACACCGGTTGCATACATTCCATACGAAGAAATTGAAGTCCTGTTAATGTACCAGCAACATAGAAACTGGTTTACAGGCGCCCTCCCAAACACAACATCTGTCGTGAGACTTGGTCCGCTCAGTATAGAAGGAGCAACCTGACCGGTCTCAGCGACATATACTCCACATCCAGAGATACATACACTACCAGTGGATGAAGTCCGTCCAATATACAAAGACATAGTCAGGCTATACAGACACATTGTCCAGTTTGTCATGCGAACATTAATAGTCCAACCTGCGAGAAATGCTCCAGCTGGTCCACATCAGACCACACCTACAATTAACCCACAGACACTGAAGTCAGAAATAGGGACAATTCCTTCCAAACGGAGGCAAATTCCGTTCTGGATAGCGCAAAAAATTGCACAGCTGGAAGCAATATTTCCCCATATGGGTCTGCAGGAAAAACATAGAATGCTAACCATTTGCTTGCCAATGGGGATGGTTCCCTCGATTGAGGATTGTACCACCTGGGGAACAATCTTTGCTACTGTTTAAGTCAGAGTACACAGTACCCCTTCCTTAGCAGTTGTTCCTGATGTATTGAAACAGATACAGAATGAGTACAGGGCAGGACCTGCCCTGGACTTTGGAATGAAACTGATGGGTAATTTTGCCCAAGTCTCTGCAATCATGCTGAGCAACATAAAGGGGGAGGCAGCAGCAGTGGCCATACACAGCCGCCTAAGAGAAACAGCTCCTATCAATAGGGAGCGAGAATTACCCAAAATTGTTGAAGAAACCTATGCTGCATTAGGTAGAGATAATTTGGGAACCAAAGCCGAGAAGCCACAAATGGCGGGTAGTCCCGACAAAGACAACTCGAAGCAAACACCCGCTTCTTCTAAAAAGAAATGGGAACATAAAAATTCTAAAAATAACAATTCAGAAAAGAATTCATGATCAAGAGGTGGGTCTCCCCAACGGGAGTCCTCTGAAAAGAGGTACAACCTTAGGAATCACGATAACATTAGGAAACCTGATAGGAATCAGGACACTGATACACGTTCCTTTCTTTCCTTTCAGGGTTCATCAAAAAAACTCGAAGTGGGACGGGTGATCAGAACAAAAGCAGGAAGATCGACCAAAGACAAAAAGGGAAACACACTGCACTTCAGATTACATTATCAAACATGAAGAGCAACCTAAAGCAAAACCTCAATTCAAAAAGAAGAAAGTAGCTGGCTTAAAAATTAGACATGCCCAGGTTACTGAGGACTCAGCTTCTGAACGGGGAATGGGCTCTGACGATGCTAGACAGTGTGGCAGAAGTAACAATAGCTCTTTGGAACCTGAAGGAGTTTCTGGTGACAGCAGTATTGAATGAACACATCACGGTGGAAACACCTGATACCAGAGTTAGTGTCCCGCATAGACTTTATGAAATTTCACTTCAAATAGAGAGGAACATCTCAAGAAAGGTTAATGGTCTATTTTGGGAGAACTTGACATATGGATATGACGTACTGTTAGCAGAAAGAGATTTGCCGCTTGAGTTTGTGATGGAGTGCCCAAAAGGGGAAAGCATCATTTTGCCTGCTTTTTCCGACCTCGTTCCAGAATCTCTAAAACATTCATATGCACAGGAGTGGGCGCTAGCGCTAGCTCCAGCATTATACCTCAACCATGTAGGGTGGGATTTGGAGTCAATTTACCATGGAATCCCATTAAAATCTACTCCAAATCCACAGAGACAGTACCCTATAAAAAATTATGCAAAAAGACAGGTCAAAGAAATACTAGATCAACTCGAACACCAAGGTGTGATTGAGACTTGCACCTCCCCCGACGAATAATCCTTTGTTTCCAGTAATGAAACCTGACAACACATATCGTCTAGTTTTGGATTGCCAACATTTAAACACATGCACCCAAACATTTGCAGTTTAAAATGCACATAGTGCCGCATTAATGAATAACATTGTGCGGAAAAAATACAAAACAACATTAGAAATCTCGAATGGATTCTTCAGCCAAAATATAGCTCCAGACAGCAGAAATTTGACAACATTTTCGGCCCTCGGCACTCAGCGAAATTGTTGTTGTTTACCCCAGGGCTATTCTCGGCAAGAGTGTCAGAAATATTACAAACATGCAATGAGGAGGCTGTGTCCTATTTAGATTACATCTATCTGATGGATGATGAATTACTTGAACACTTGAGCAGGGTGAACAACATAATTGTGGAATTCGCCAATTTGGGCTACAAATTTAATTTGAAAAAATCAAAAATTGCCCATCTCAATGTCCTGTTTTTGGGATATGAGCTCTCTAGTGAAGGCAAGAGCCTGGCAGCCAACTTTTTAGAAAAGTGCGCGCTGCTCCAACCTCCGAAGACTCTCAAAGGTTTGCAATCCATATTAGGATTTCTAAATTTTGGCAGAACATACATTCTAGATTATGCAGAAAGAGTAAAACCTTTCTACGACTTAATCAGACCTGATTTCACACCACATCGGTGGACACAGCAACACACAGATACTCTCCGTTAAGTACAGGCTGACATGATAGCATCCAAACACCTGCACACACATGTAAATTCTACAAACTTGGTGATCCGGAGGCGATCAGGGTATACTTACCTCACTTTCAATGAATGTGAGACAGTTCCAATTGCATACAAATCACATTTATACACAAATGCTGAAATGCGATTTACGGCAACTGAAAAAATATTGACCGCAGTACAGACTGTTGTAGCGAGAGAAAGAGCACTAGCACAGGCGAAACGCATAATTGTCGTAACCCCGGTACCAACTTTAGAAGCTGTTACCAAAGCGAGCATTCCAAATGCAAAAGCACTACTTCTGCAATAGATACAATGGGCCAATTCTCTCACTGCAACAGATGTAGATTACAGATATGATTCTACATTAAAAACATAAGTGTTCCTGCAGTACGAACAAAAATACCCTCTCCCGAATGAAATCTTGCCTCTAGAGAAATATGAATACATCATTAATACTGATGGATCCGCTCAGCCTGCCATAGTAAGTAAACAACATTATAGCACAACATGTGCTATAGTAAAAGGACGTATGCTGGATGATAAGCTCCATCCCAGCAATACGACTACACAATCTCTAGGAGATTGTACAGCGCAGTTGGCAGAGCTGAAAGCCCTGATATTGGCACTACAGTATACGGATCGGGAATTCCCCACACTGATAGTGTGTGATTTGTTTTACTGTGTGCAGTCTTACAATTAATATCTTCATTACTGAGGCCAGAATGGGTTTAGAGAGTCCAAGGGTTGCACAATTAAGCATAAATTGTTATGGGAACAAGTGGCAAAGCTGAAAGCATGCCTGCCACGGGTTCAAGTTATTCACACCTTGAGTCACCAGCATGTTGGCATACACGTTGAAGGGAATTCACTGGCTGATGAAGCCGTCAAGGCGACAGTGTGAACTGCTGCCGTTGCTGCAATCACTCGTTCTAGCACAAGGATAGACATACTGATAGCTGTCAACGCCTCAAAGAACGGCTCTGCCGTTCCGAAGGGCTTTGCCACTCAAATATTCCTATAAATTAGACGCGCAAAACACACCATATGCTCAAATTCCAGGGGTGGGGGATAGAGTTATACCAAACATAGATCGCAGATTAGGTTTAATACTAGCTCTGGGGTCTGGGGCTCTGCACACGCAGGAGTCACTGCTACAGTTTTGTTACTGAAGCGGCGGTTCTGGTGGCCAAGTTTGTCTAAACAAACAAAGGCTTATGTCTTAAAGTACAACATCTGCCAGCAGATGAAAGGTTCCACCGTAGCACGGCCACCACAAACACCATTACTCATTTCAGACAGACCTCTCACATGTGTCTATTTGGATCACTGCGGCCCCTTAAATTCGGACTGGGCTTACAAGTACATCTTGGTGGCAGTAGATTCATGCTCTAGATTTCTATGGGTTTGGCCTCAGTGCTCAGCTGATGCTCGAACTGTTATAAAGGATTTGCGAGTCTTCATCGGGACATACGCAATTGTCATGTTACATTCTGACCGTGGCCCTACGTTTAGCTCTTGGGCTTACAAGGAAGCCATGGAAAGTATGGATGTTGCCTTGCGGTACTCCTCCCCTTACCATCCCGAGGGAAATTCGGTGGTGGAGAGGAAAAACCAGGACCTAAAGCAATCCTTTACAGCAAGGGTATTAGATGCGGGCGGTAGTTGGGTCAATCACCTATATGGGGTCCAGAGGGCACTGAATAATATGCCAAGAAAATCCTTGGAAGGACGTACTCCCTATGAGATCCTGTTTGGGACAAGAATGTGGGTACCTGACCTCGATTGTGCTAGTACAGTGGCGGATGTAAAACCATTTGAATTGAATGATCGTTTGGCTGTTTTACAGGAACTCAATGAATTCCGGGCATTACAAAGCAACGTCCAAGTCAAACGCACCGCCACTGGGGAAGTGAAACCGGTTCCGGCAAGACCTGTCTGGGTCCCAAAGGTTGGGGACCTGGTAAGAGAAAATATCATAGACAAAAAGGTGTTTGGGCCATCCTACAGTAAACACCTGTACCTATCCTGGATGTTCAAGGAACAAGAACAGTTCTTCCGCCTCTTGCCTGCAAAAAAGAAAAAGGATTTGTCTCCATTGATCTGATCAAACCACACTATGTGGCCGATTCTCAACAGCAGGCCACGAGGAGTCCTGAGTAGCCGCAGATCTCCTCTCGCTACTATACAGGAAGTTCAGATGGAAAGACTAATAACGTTTCAAGACTCCCCTGCGCAAGATGCATGAGTAGCCAATAATGAAGTAAGGATGACACCTGTTGAAACAGAACAACATCCAAATGTGCCTGAAAAGCAAATTACAATTCAGCCCAATAATGAAGTTTACATCAATGTGCCTTCACAGGAAGCAACTGCCAGTTCTACAAACACTGCTGAGCTCCCAAAGATAGATCGAACTGCGTCTGGCTACTTCATCAACTTCAATGACTTTTCTTCCGATCCGAGTGAACCTGAGCAAACGCCACCCATTTCCAAGAAAGAAAAATGTCGACAATTCTATCTCTGGCTGAAAAAGACTTACTTAGTGTACCCTTGGCTGCATCTTTGGTTTGCATTAGGGATCCTGTCCCTGTTCATTTGGATTGGCATAGTAACTGTATTTTTCTTGCTACTGAATGGACATTACCACCCACAACGCTCTGCAGTACAATCTGTGAACTTGGTCCTGAAACCACATACGTCATCACACCGTGAACGAAGAGACTTGTCCCTAGTGAATATTTCAGCAGTTCCAGCACCGGATGACATAGTTTGGGATAGAGTTTCATATGATGCATTTGGTCCTGCTGAACATTTAAAAATTCCACACGTGTTTAAAATTTCAAGGAATGATTTCATTACCACGAGTACACTCTGATGATTGGGACATTGAGACTGTAAATACTATGCTCTCAGATTTAGAACAATCTGCTGCATTTTCTTACAGGGAATAGTATGAAGACACACCTGACTTCGATAGTATGTATTGTTACCAGCACTATGGTCATCACTTTTTGCACAGAGCTAGTGTTCCACGCACTGTAAACACATATCATCAATGGGAACATTGCCCGACACCACCAAAAGGTAGTTCTGCCACATTCGCACAGAAATTTGCATACTTTTCAGGGTTTAATACATCAGACCCAATGTCATACTACTATAAGTTGGTACAGACTAATGCAACTGCAAGCAAAATGATGCTGACAAATACCAAGCTCATATATTCAGCACCTTTCAACTCCCAACTGTCTATTCAAGGTTTCGACTATTGGAGCTACACAATAGACACAAAATCCATCTGGGGGACGAAAGATTGGAAGGTTCAGGGAACAGAGGCTTTGTTTAGAGCTTGCCTCATACCATTACAAATAATATTCCTGAACAGAACAGTGCAACTAACTACCTGTTACGGGTTTGCAAAAATTAAAGACCTGAAAACACCACGCATCCCCTTACCCATACCTATTGAAGATATATCGAATGACACACTGATTAGTGAGGAGGTACTGGGTACAATGATACAGAATTATACATACAATTCTTCGGTTCCCAATTGGAAGGGATGGTTGGTTTGGCCTATTGACACAAATAGGTGTCAATCAAGATTCAAGGGTACCACCAGAGGGTTTAGTATCCATAGGCCCGACACACGCTATGTACAAACAGACGACCCAGGGGTAGTGACTTCTTATAGTGTTGGGAGGTTGTGCCTAGAATGGCTAAAATCCTCAACACTGACAACATGGATCTTAGGGATTTCTTGTTAGGTCCCAAGAAACCGTGTAAGAAACGCTTCTTGTATGCCATCCACAATGAACTGTGGAAAGTCTCCCAACAGGATGCTGCTGAGAGACTACGTGAACTTAATAGGATTAACCTAGAAAAGGCCCTGGCTGTGGTAGACAATGGGATGACCACACTTTCTTCATGTATTTATTCACTGGGCAAAATTGTGTCCTTGGCAATCGATATAATGGAACAAGACTTGTCTATTCTACAACATGGGCAAGCTCAATTGCGCTCCATTATGCTTTTAAGCTGGACGCTGCAATCATTGCGTTTAGGCCACGTGCCATGGCGATACATGAACAGCACAAATTTTTTCTCTATTTATAATCTGACCGACAGATAGTTGACTATGGCACGCAGAGATGCTAAGTACACCATGCTGCTCATTGAAAAATTAGAGAATTACCTTTCACAGTAGCTGAGTCACTGTCTACTGAATGGTTAATTCATGGCTATATCACACTGCCAATCACGACATTTCCGTTCCAATGCTGCCTTAGATACATCCAAGCAGGCAGATATGAAGCGTTAGGTGAAGGGTACATACAGGAAACATGGGAGTTACCGTATAGATATAGGTGCAGAAATAAGGACACTGAAGTTTTCTTAAGTGGTACTGACTGTGGGAAGGCTTTAAGTGGGTATTTAGTGTGCAAAGAAATGTCACTTCATGGAACGTGTAAGGCGTCAAAAGCGAACATATCTTGCTACTAGAAAGGCTCCCCAGCTGCCGTGATTCATCCGGTTTTTTAATTACTTTCGAATGGAAGTTATTTAGTGCTGAATGATCAAGGCTGTTGTGGGATGGCGCCAGGCATCACATATCTAGTCACAGTAAACTTCAGGGTTGTTTGTTGTAAGCAAGTATTGTTTCCCCCGGCTCACACAGTTAGGGAGGCACCACTGTGGCCTTCATTGAATGTTTCCAGTATACGGTTTGATTCGCTGAGCAGACTGAAAGCCATGTTGTTTCAACAAAATGTGGCCTTAACTTCAGCCTGAGAGACTTTTGATCTCCAGGTTGCAAGGTCTTCAGCAGAGCTACAGGCCCTGGTCCGTACGAACTTACCGATCCATTTCGGGGAAATGGTTCATCGTATCTTTAACATGTCTGATACAAGTGGGATCGTACACTTATTTAAGCGACTAGGATCAGGTCTCTTAACCACCTTTCAGACCATCTTCGGAGTAATTCCAACCTTCATACACTCCGTACTCGAGAGCGTTTTTGGAGGGCTTCCTTTGGTCCTGCTTTCGGTAGCGGGCATCCTGATTTTAATTCTCTTGCTTCGCAATGGACGTCACAATTCCTCAAGAAATGGAGAGAACACTGCTGGAACGACATTGTCGTGAGCGCATGGTGTTCTACCTGACTACGCTTTGGCTTTAAGAGCTGACAGTATCAGGCATCTAATTCTTCCCCGGTGGCTGCTGTGGGAACCAGAGATGAACATCTTTGCTCATTTGACATGATACTGGAAGTTCTGGAGGGACTTCCACCTGCAGATACGATGTTCAGCGATGTGGAGTCTTCAGCGCAGGATTTATAAACAATTTGGCCTCTCCTGTGAGGGAACCGTTTGGCAACTTTTTAAACATTTACCAAAGTGAAGGTCGAGTGTGACTTTGTTTTATTTTATTTGTTTCTCTGCTCTAAGTGTGCTTCATGGCTTTCAAGGTGCTCAGTGCAATATTCACAATATATACAAGTTTAGAGGACCTTTTGAATGCTCTTAGAGGGAAAATTACTTTTTTATGGACATTTTTCCAGGCTTTTAGTATGTTTTATTGTAAATGATTTTTATGCCTCTTAATAGCGTTAGCTTTATCATTACCTAGCTGACCGTGTTGACCTTTTGAGGAGGAGTGGGTGTCATGTCTTTTAGGATAGTCCCAACATGTATACCCCATTTTCACATACATTGTCCCATCCACACGACAATAACGATTCTAAACAGGTGACCTTTTACCTAGTAGCTTGATCCGGTCTCTTAGACACCAGGCTCTTAGTCTTCGATTATAATCCCTGTACCTGACATATATAAACATGTCCCCAGGCACAGCAGAATTATTCTGTATAAGGGTCACCACTTTTTTTCATCCTTGGCCAACAGGCAGCTGTGCATGATCACACTTGTTTAGAAATGCATCTGTGATTGTTTTCAAAACATTTATGATAGTTTACAAAACATCCATGATTGTTTTAAAAACATATCGATTCTAGAAAAAACCCTGGAGTGACCACTTTAGTGTAAAAGATCGTCACTCCCCCCTACAAATTAGAAGAGAATTCCTTCCAAGCTGGCACGGGGTCCTGCATGCTGAATCTTCGACACACAGCGGTCTGACATCCCTTGCGGGCCGTCATCCTCGAAGCAGAAACGGGGTCCTTCATTCTCAACCATCAGGTGAGGGGGCTGGTTCTTCCCTAGGGGTTTCTTGGCTACACACATATATAAATATACATGCTACATATACAGATCTAGGCTAGGTACATTTAGGCAAATTACTTAGGGTGTGCATTTTAGCAATATGCAAGTGCTACTGTTTTTATCTGAATTACTTATGTTCATCCTATTAGTTCTTTGGTAGAAATGTATCTACTATTTACGATATTGGTACTAGCAATCTCTTTCGTATGCTCCTGTCTCCTGATTGTTGCAGCCCATATGTTTTACATAAGGCTGTCGCTGGACCAATAAATTCTTATTGAAACGTCCTAATCGCCATCCTGTGGATTTTCTGAGAGAAAGCAAGCGCAAGTGTCTGAGCGAAACATACTGTACTGTTGTCCACGATCCCTGAGAAATCAGGGTTGTCATGTTCAGTGGTTGCCAGAAGCTACCTACACCACTGTAGAATACAGGGGGTGGTAGTGGCGCTGTAGAGCTACCTGGTCTACCGGCTGACACATCCTGTGGGGGGGGGGTCTGGAAGCGGTTGGGACACCAAGCCCTCAGTTTAGGTCATCCAAAACGCGCAGGGCCTGGGGGATTCCTAGGAACTACACAACACTATGCCACCGAAATGTGCGTTGACCGTTACTGGAGTCCCCTGGCTAAGATAAAACGATGGAAGGCTAGAAAAATAATGATCTCCTTGTTGGGTTGTTAAGAAGATTTTTGGTGCAGGAGGGATGCTTGGTTGAGAGTGTGTGAATTTGAGAGTTTGGTATTAATGTGCGATAGGTGTGAGGTTTGTAAAGATTTATGGTTATCAAAACTGTGAAATAATATAATGTGGCAATATATATATATATATATATATATATATCCAAACAATCGTTAATACCAGTGTCAGAAAAACGATGTCCAAGCCACTTATTCCTTGCCAGCGTGTTTTTATTTTCATTGCCCAGGCACTCGACGCGACTGGGCAGTGAAAATAAAAACACGCTGGCAAGGAATAAGTGGCTTGGACATCGTTTTTCTGACACTGGTATTAACGATTGTTTGGATATTTAGGGGTTCGCGACCCCGTCTGAGCCCGCCACCCTAAGCGGCTGGGGTTTCTGCTCGGAAACGGTGTTGGAAATATATATATATATATATATATATATATATATATATATATATATATATTCACTGAAAAAACCATAGGTTTCAGGCACGTTATAGTTAGAAATTAGCATTTAAAAAACCTTAGAAATTCACTGAAAAAACCATAGGTGATGTCATCAGTGATGTCATTTTAGATGTCATCAGTGATGTCATCAGTGATGTCACTGACCAGGTCATGAATGATGTAATATGTGACGTCATCAGCAGTGCATTGCGGGGCGCGAGTTATAGTTAGCTGAACTAACTATAACGGTGGAATTTCTATGGTTTTGTACGAGTGAAATGTCCAACTAACTATAACGTGCCTGAAACCTATGGTTTTTTCAGTGAATTTCTAAGGTTTTTTAAATGCTAATTTCTAACTATAACGTGCCTGAAACCTATGGTTTTTTCAGTGAATTTCAATGGTTTTTTAAATGCTAATTTGTAACTACAATGTCCCTGAAACCTATATTGTTTTTAAGTAAATTATAAAAAGACGTGCATACTTTTTGTAGTGAAAAACTAACTGTAACAGTAGTCTGTTATAAGTTATAATTTAACAATGTTTAAAACTTAATTAGCACTAATTAACATATAGGTGTGGAAAAAGTATGACGCAGCAGCTATGATACCTGACTTAGAACAACAGCGTTCACAGTTCGATTCCCGGCTCCGGCGGCACGTTAGCCCACCACTATGTCACTGTGGGCAATACCTTGCTTAATCTTCCCGACGCCCCGAGCGCCGGGACACCTCTCTGGAGGTAGCTGTACGCTTTACAAATGCTGGCATTTTTTTAATTTAAAACTATAATGATGAGAAATATTAGCACGTATTTTTTTTTCTATTCTGAACGATATTTTTTTTATGTTTTCTATTTAGAATTACAGCAATTAATAGATGTTTTTAGTCACGAGAAAGGAAATGACACGGTTTACCGGGTAACAGTTTTTAAGGTCTCCAACGTATGTACATATTAAGGAGCTTATACGTGTGAGGATCGAAATCGAAACCTTTACTGCTTCACATTTTGTAACTTTTCCCAACACGTGCACAAGTTAAACAATGAAAACGTGAGCACGTGTCAACTGTAAAATGTGACATCTAAGTGGGCGGAGCCGCATGTTCCTTCTATAGACTACTCAATAACCAAAAACTATATAAACCACACCCGTTGTTCGATTAGTTTTGTTTTTGCGAGTTATTTACGCCTGTCCATTCTGTGATGCAGATTCCATTTTCTAGCGTTGGATTCTTCTTTTGCGACAACAAAACATATTACGGAGTTGTAAGACTTTTCCTTTTCCTTTTTGTGTGGCATCAGTGTCACTCTCTATATTGTAGTAGAGTGTCATATTTTCACACAACAGGAAATGGAGATTTGTCGCCGCCAGGAGTAAACCATCTCAAATACAGTTTACTGACCTTTATAACTTACTTGATCAGATATTTTTACAGTGAGAATATTTTTGTAAATTCCAGTTTAAAAAAAGATTGTTTGCCTAGACACTTTGTTACTGAATGCCTTTGATAAACCCTACATTTTTTAATGATATTTTGGTATTTCTCTTTTTCTCTGTTGTGGTTCCTATTCTCGTTCTCCCTATAGAATTTATAGGAATACTAGTGTAACCACACCCGTTGTTCGATTAGTTTCGTTTTTGCGAGTTATTTACGCGTGTCCATTCTGTGATGCAGCTTCTGTTTTTTAGCGTCGGATTCTTCTTTTGCAACAACAAAACATATTACGGAGTTGTAAGTTGTTTGATTATGGCATAGTAGATATTTATAATACGTAGCTATTTGTGAATATTTAAAGATTTGTATTTAGAAAAAAATGTTATTGGTTGTTTTTGCCATTTATATGTAACGTCAGCAGCTTGTATTCAGAATCAGACAAAATAGAGGAAACACTATTCCTTTTCTGCCTCATTTGAGCTCATATAGTGTCACTTTGTATATTATAATATTGACACTATACTTGACCTCAGAGGTGTTGGTGACCCGTGGGCGCGAAGACTAAAGATTTATAAGTAACGTCAGCAGCTTCTGGTTCTTACTCTGTTTCCCCTTGGGATCATATAGTGTGAATATGTATATTGTAATATTCACAGTCATTATGATCTCAGAGGAGTTTATGACCCATTGGCGCGAAGATGAAAGATTTCTAAGTCCCGGAGAAAAGAAGCTCTGAACATATTCACCGCTGGAAAGTATTTAGTTATTGATCTTGTTTTGTGTTCATGACTTTATTTTCCTTTTCCTTTTTGTGTGGCATCAGTGTCACTCTCTATATTGTAGTAGAGTGTCATATTTTCACACAACAGGAATTGGAGATAAGTCGCCGCCAGGAGTAAACCATCTCAAATACAGCTTACTGACCTTTATAACTTACTTGATGAGATATTTTTACAGTGAGAATATTTTTTGAAATTGCAGTTTAAAAAGATTGTTTTGCATAGACACTTTCTTACTGAATGCCTTTGATAAACCCTACATTTTTTAATGATATTTTGGTATTTCTCTTTTTCTCTGTTGTGGTTCCTATTCTCGTTCTCCCTATAGAATTTATAGGAATAGTAGTGTACATATTACTACTATCCTATATGTTCTTAAAGGAGTACGTGATCTGTTAGCGGAGCAGTGAGCGACCTCTAAGCACTACGACAAAACTTTCCCGACTTCTACAGAATAGAAATTGTAAAAATGTTGATTTTTTTGTTGTGCTCCATATTCTTCTTCTCCTGTGGAATACTATAAACGCACCCTGTACATTTTAATACTGTGAGTTTATAGTACTTCAAAGGGGTTGGAGATCTATTTGTGCGAGACATTAACAACATATACTACAGTTATTTCCGTTGATAACTTACTACCTCACAGTTTGTAACACTGCTAATATTTTATAAAATAGTAGTCCCTAAAAAAAAATTATATACATAGTGCTTCATTTAATGTTTTGATGAAGCGTACATTTCTAGGTAATATGACGTCATTTGTGTTTAACTGTTTTTTACTTGTTATTGTTGTTGTGACCTGAGAGGATGTAGTGCGGGAGTGTTTCTTGTAGCACTTCTTTTCTACTTTATCTAAAAGTAACTGATGCCCTCTTATATTAACAAGAATATGGGGCAACACTTTTACAAACTATAGACGACAAAAAAAGGGAGGGTGTGGCCATGCTTAAGGAATATTTTATGAATTGCGTTTTTATTTGTCACCCCTCTGATATATACAGCTACACCTTCCTAAGAAAGTATATTTGTGATTGCTTAATAAAAACTGTTTCAAACCTAGACTGAAATTTTTGCAGCGCAAGCACACCTACTATTTTGCTGCAAGGAAGTAGCACTCCCCGCGACAGAAGTAAGCACCGCACTATAACTATACATTATAAGTAAACATTGCTCCCGAGAAG
The DNA here is from genome assembly GCA_963921515.1 of Calotriton arnoldi. NCBI lineage: Eukaryota > Metazoa > Chordata > Amphibia > Caudata > Salamandridae > Calotriton > Calotriton arnoldi. The sequence goes on along the minus strand of CAWUFW010019735.1, from coordinate 97,099 downwards.
TAGCCTACTCAGAACCTTATTTAAATGAAGACCGCAACAGCGCGCTTTCTTTTTGCAACCCCCTCCTCCATATTATAATTTTTCCTCCAAAGATGTAGCACTCCCTGTCAGAAAAGTAAACACCACATTATAAGTAAATACTGCTCCTGGGAAGTATCCCACCCGCTGACTTTATAAAAAGAAGACCGCAACACACTCTGTTATTTTCCCGCCGTGATTTGTAGGCCCCACGCAAATTATATAAATGGCCCTTAAAGTATATAAAAAACAATTTTTACCTTCACAGTCCCTGTCCACCACCTTGTGACCACTGTACAGAGTTAATAGTGTTCCTACCCTCCCCTCTACTACTTTTTTTTTCCTGTACTCCTTTAAAGTGCGTCACAAAATGGCTGACAACAGTGAACCGTTCCCACCCAATAAGGAGCAAACTTGTACTCGGAACCTAATGGCTGCCAACACTTCTACTTTTAATGCTTCACAGCCAATGAACATTAAGCTTCGGAAGGTCCTGTTTGGAACACGTTACCCAATCAGATGTCCCTGATACTCCGCGGAGGGGGAGGGAATCGCTGACAACACTTCTACTTTCAATGGTTTACAGCCAATGAACATTAAGCTTGGGAAGGTCCTGCTTGGAACACGTCAGCCAATCAGATGTCCCTGCTACTCCGCGGAGGGGGAGGGAATGGCTGGCAACACTTCTACTTTCAATGGTTCGCAGCCAATGAACATTAAGCTTTGGAAGGTCCTGCTTGGAACATGTGAGCCAATCAGATGTCCTTGCTACTCCGCGGAGGCGGAGAGAATGGCTGGCAACACTTCTACTTTCAATGGTTCGCAGCCAATGAACATTAAGCTCGTTGTTGGAACACCTCAGCCAATTAAACATTAATTTTGTTCCGTGCACAGGGAGAGAACACGCCGTCCCACATAATATTAAATTTTCTCTAACAAAGTGACACTATCCGTGATTAAAGTGAACACCGCATTATAAGTAAACATTACTGCGCATTATATTAAAGGAAGGCCGCAATACGGCGCATTGTTGTTTTCCCGATATGATTACCACTGCCTACTGAACATTGCCGCAATACCGCGCATCGTTGTTTTGCGGACGTAATTTCCACGGCCTACGCAACATTCACACTACCTGTCTGTGCACCGTACAGACTGCTTAAAATAAGTCCACAGTGTTCCTACTATACCCTCTTATACAATTTTTCTTTTCCCCCTTCTCCTTTCAACTGAGTCACAAAATGGCTGCCAACACTTCCTAGTTTCAACAGTTCACAGCCAATGAGCCGCAAGCTCGTGCTCGTAACGCCTCAGCCAATCAGATGTCAGAATTCTCAAATATCGATATTTGTAAAATTTGATATTTCTCAAAAACTACTGAACGGATTTACCCCATTTAAACAAAAGAGTGCTTTCTGGACCAAGACCTTTCTCCCTGCCAAATTTGGCGTAATTCCGTTCAGCAGTTTGACCTGTAGTCTTGTCTAAAGTTTCCTATGGAAATTGCATGGAGAAAACACGTTTTGGGACCCCCTTTTTTTCTCAGCCCTCCCTTGACGAATCACCCCCAAACTTTCAAGATAGGGGCTGATCTAAAAAGAGAAGTTTTTGGGAAAATTTCGTAAACATTCGTCAAACGACGCCAAAGTTATAAGCAAATCAAAAACGCTTTTCCTATGGAAACGTGGTCCTAACTATAATTATCTACTGGCGACCGCCAGTAGATATATATATATATATATATATATATATATATCCAACAGTTCTCTATTCATCCACAGAAAGCACTCAGACACCCTTGTATGCTGAGAACATATTTTAATCGCAGAAAAACGACGCGTTTCGGCTTGCGCCTTGCTCACGCTTCTACTTGCATTAGAATTATCGCGTGATTTTATCCAATACCAAACATAAAAAAGACACTAAACACCCATACTGTGTGTGAAACAACATTTGGCGGCCATTTTGAAATGTCCTTTCGACAACATATAACAAAATTGTAATTCAATCTCCGGCTATCACAGTAGTTCATAGAGTATAATACAATATTGTTACTTATGATTTAACTCATGAAAGGAAAAATTCATTTTTCAATTACAAAAAATTCAAAACATTCAAACAATTTCATGCCTCGACACTCCCACAATTCTCATACCTGTGAGATAAGATCTTAACCGTTCCATATCAATCCTGGAACTACAAAGACAGTCACACAAATACCCATAAGGGTTCCACATATTGCTTCCCTCATGCTATCCCGCCCAAGTGGGCATATAAGTTAATACAATAGCAAAACATTGTATCGCGCAAGCATGCACAGAATACCTGCTGAATTGCTCCATGCAATCCTCGCTTCAGATTTCTCTTTTAAATAAACACATAAATCACAGTATATTTTTACATCAATACTTGGTTCTATTTCATCCTGTGCACTAGTCAACCGACCAAATGGATGAATAATTCACAATATGCATATGCTGTTACCATGACTGTTTTTCTTCACTCCAATACATACTTAATTACCCATACATGAGTTATTCACATTAATCAATATAGCTACTGTAACCTCTTGATCAAGTTTTCCGAGATTTTTCTCTGTTTACGCCAAAGTTGAAAGATGAAGTGCCCACACCTAAAACATTAAAACATTACTTTAAAATCACTGAAAAGCCTGAAAACCGCACAATTTTACTGTCTTATTCCATTAAATTCATTCAATCAAGTGGACCGCAAGTTCCTCACTAGAATTTAAACCCTTCGGTGCCAAACTCTCAAAATCAATAATGTACCTAGATTCCAATTTTCGCAGTGACAACTCACGATTACCACCTCTGACCCCCATCGTAACAGAATCAATCACCACCATCTATAGTAGTTTCTCATTTTGAAAATGACATTCATGGAAGTGGCGTGCTACTGGGTACTGCCTGTTGTTATGTCTGATAGCACGTATGTGCTCTAACACCCTCTTCTTTGCACGGTGTATTGTGCTACCCACATACCATTTGTTGCAGGGACATATTAAAACATACACACAATACATAGAGTTACATGTCAGTTGTTTTCTAATCATGAAGTCTCTGTTCAAATTCGGTATAGCTAGCTTGGCACAATCATGACTCTTACTACACGCTTTGCAATTTCTGCAACATCTGAAGCCTGGTTGACTTCTATCTCTGTCTCTGTCAAGGTTTGTTACATGGTTGTGACTCAAATCATCTCGTAACGACCGACTTTTTCTAAAGGTGATTTGTGGGTTGCTCGTAAGATGGGTTTTGAGATTAACATCAGTTAAAAGCACATGCCAGTGTTTATTGAATATCTTCCGGATATCCTGTGCCTGTCCTGAAAAGGTAGTTATAAATCTCACTGTCTCAGTTGCCTCATCTTGTTTATTGGGATGTAACAGCTCGTTTCTCGTGACTTTCTCTACCCTGTCACAAGCTTCATCAATGGTTTTTACACTGTAACCCCTTTCCTTAAAACGATTGCACATAACTGATTTTTCAACTTGATAAGCTGCGTTTGTGCTACAATTACGTTTTGCACGTAATAATTCCCCATAGGGGATGCTAACAATTAGGTTGCGAGGGTGTGAGCTCATAGCACTTAAAATGCTGTTTCCTGCTGTTTTCTTACGGAACAAACTAGTTTCTAGTATTCCACCTCTAATCTCAACAGTAACATCCAGAAATTCAATAGATGTATTACTGATATGTTCAGTGAACTTGAGATTAAAGGCGTTCACATTGAGTTTGCTCACAAAGGCCCTTGCTGATTCAACAGCCCCACTCCAAATCAGAAAAATATCATCGATGAATCGCAGCCACAGGACTACGTTGTTCTCAAATTCCATCATTTGCGTGGACACCTGCTCCTCCCACCAGCCCATGAAAAGATTAGCATAGCTGGGGGCGAAGCAGGTGCCGATCGCTGTGCCCTGTGACTGCCTGTAGAATGAATCATCAAAGATGAAAAAGTTATTAGTGAGGCAAAATTGAATCATCTCTACTATCATTTCTGAGTGATGTAATAATGAAATGGAGCGAGTCTTCAAGAAATGTCTAATAGCCTGTATACCCAATTCATGTTGGATACTAGTATAAAGACTACACACATCTAGGGTGACAAGAGTGTATTTATCATCCCAATATATGCCATCAATGATTGTTAAAAAGTGTGTGGTGTCTTTCAAGTAGGCGGGAAGAGCTACTACAAAGGCTCTTAGATAATAGTCGATGAACCGAGATGTATTCTCCAATAGAGAACCTATCGAGGAAACTATGGGTCTCCCTGGAGGGTTCATCGCATCTTTGTGTAGTTTGGGGAGCAGATAGAGAATAGGGATTCTTGGGTGGGCACTCTTAAGATAGTTATACTCCTCCCACTCAAGTAGACCCTTCTCCCTCCATTCAATCAACATCTCTGCAAATCTATTGTTCGACTGGCCAATCTCAGTGATATTTGAAGTGCTGTAGCATGTGGTGTCACTCAGTTGTCTAGTGCCCTCTGCTAGATACTTCTGTTTGTCTAGAACCACCACGTTCCCGCCTTTATCTGATTGGCGGATTACAATCTTATTATCATTCTTCAAGTCCTCAAGTGATCTTATCTGCTCCCACGTGAGATTCTTCCTATTGGCTGGGATTTTCTTATATCTCAATTTCTTGAGATCTTTAAGAACTCCCTTCTCAAAGACTTCAATAGCCTCACAGTTAATATTTGGCAGGAATCTTGATTTAGGTTTGAATTTACTCCCCGGGTTTATCCCCAAGTCAATCTCACAATTTTGTAGTGCTTCCTCTCTAGACATATCCCCTCCTCCCAAAGTGGATAAAGTGTGGAGAATCTCTATGTCATCAATATTTAGGTCACTCAATAGCTCCACCCCACCTTCAACAACATTTTTAGTAGGTTGCGTCTCAAACCATTTCTTTAACTTCAATTTTCTAGCAAAGTAGAAAAGGTCAATTCTAGTCTGTATGTAGTTCAAATTCATAGATGGACAAAATGACAAACCTAGTGAGAGGACCTCCATTTCCTGAATGGAAAGGGTTCGCTGGGAGAGATTGATGACAGTCATACTTTCGCCTTTCTGCCCCTTGTCTCCATTCCCATGGGCATTTTGTCGTCGTTTTTGCCTCCTCTCTTTGGCTTGTTTGTTCCTCTTGCTCTTCCTCTTCCTCCTCGTCCCCTTCCCCTTTGTGCCCCCTGCTCCTGATAAAACTCTGTCCTGCCTTGATTCATCATTTGGAACTGTAATAAAAAATTGCTCTTTCTTTTCTGTGGGTCTTGGTTGGTTTTCTGGTTCAAACCAACTGTCGAAATGTCCGAAAGACTCCCATCCGAAACATCGCTTTCACTCACTTCTCCCACTGTTGGTATCGTCGAAGTGGTTAATACAGCATTGACCGTTTTCTTATCAAACAAATGATCGTATTTACGATGAAAGGTGAGGGTGCGGCCCGCTTGATAATCTTTAAAGTCTCGCAGAAACTTGCGTTGCTTTTTTGCTGTTATTTCTTCCTCAAGTTTAGCCATGCGAATAGTTAGATGTTTAATATGCTCCTCCAATTAATCCTTTGATACTAATTTGCCCAATTCCTCCAAGATGCCATCAATCTGGGCTAACAGTTTACTTCTATCCTTGAGGGCATATTTTACCAAAATACGCATCATGATCGTAGAGCAGGCCGCAGAATTATTGGACCACTCCTCTAACATCTCTGGATCTGGATCTTCAAATGTAGGGATGGTGAATATCCTCAGACCCCGAGGCACACGTCCCACATCGATGTATCTCTGGAGTGACTCTGCCTCCCACCATTTTGACAATTCTTTCTTGTGCAGTTTTTCAAGTTGATTATACAGGGTTTGCGTTTTAATTTCATTATTCATACTGGGCCCATTGTTCAGGGAACTTCCACTTGCGCCCACTTGGGTAAAAAATAACTTATCTGCGGTTTCCTTTCTCTTCGCATCCAACGCTGCAGTCATTGTACCAAAAATTAAACCATTTATAACAGCATACAAGTGCCGGTTTGAAGATATCTTCTTCTTCCGTTACACCGGCTCCCAAACCCCCTGGTTTTACAAGTGCCAAACCCCCTGGCACTTGTAAAGAATTTCTGGATGTTACTGTTGAGATTAGAGGTGGAATACTAGAAACTAGTTTGTTCCGTAAGAAAACAGCAGGAAACAGCATTTTAAGTGCTATGAGCTCACACCCTCGCAACCTAATTGTTAGCATCCCTATGGGGAATTATTACGTGCAAAACGTAATTGTAGCACAAACGCAGCTTATCAAGTTGAAAAATCAGTTATGTGCAATCGTTTTAAGGAAAGGGGTTACAGTGTAAAAACCATTGATGAAGCTTGTGACAGGGTAGAGAAAGTCACGAGAAACGAGCTGTTACATCCCAATAAACAAGATGAGGCAACTGAGACAGTGAGATTTATAACTACCTTTTCAGGACAGGCACAGGATATCCGGAAGATATTCAATAAACACTGGCATGTGCTTTTAACTGATGTTAATCTCAAAACCCATCTTACGAGCAACCCACAAATCACCTTTAGAAAAAAGTCGGTCGTTACGGGATGATTTGAGTCACAACCATGTAACAAACCTTGACAGAGACAGAGATAGAAGTCAACCAGGCTTCAGATGTTGCAGAAATTGCAAAGCGTGTAGTAAGAGTCATGATTGTGCCAAGCTAGCTATACCGAATTTGAACAGAGACTTCATTATTAGAAAACCACTGACCTGTAACTCTATGTATTGTGTGTATGTTTTAATATGTCCCTGCAACAAATGGTATGTGGGTAGCACAATACACCGTGCAAAGAAGAGGGTGTTAGAGCACATACGTGCTATCAGACATAACAACAGGCAGTACCCAGTAGCACGCCACTTCCATGAATGTCATTTTCAAAATGAGAAACTACTAGAGATGGTGGTGATTGATTCTGTTACGATGGGGGTCAGAGGTGGTAATCGTGAGTTGTCACTGCGAAAATTGGAATCTAGGTACATTATTGATTTTGAGAGTTTGGCACCGAAGGGTTTAAATTCTAGTGAGGAACTTGCGGTCCACTTGATTGAATGAATTTAATGGAATATGACAGTAAAATTGTGCGGTTTTCAGGCTTTTCAGTGATTTTAAAGTAATGTTTTAATGTTTTAGGTGTGGGCACTTCATCTTTCAACTTTAGGCGTAAACAGAGAAAAATCTCGGAAAACTTGATCAAGAGGTTACAGTAGCTATATTGATTAATGTGAATAACTCATGTATGGGTAATTAAGTATGTATTGGAGTGAAGAAAAACAGTCATGGTAACAGCATATGCATATTGTGAATTATTCATCCATTTGGTCAGTTGACTAGTGCACAGGATGAAATAGAACCAAGTATTGATGCAAAAATATACTGTGATTTATGTGTTTATTTAAAAGAGAAATCTGAAGCGAGGATTGCATGGAGCAATTCAGCAGGTATTCTGTGCATGCTTGCGCGATACAATGTTTTGGTATTGTATTAACTTATATGCCCACTTGGGCGGGATAGCATGAGGGAAGCAATATGTGGAACCCTTATGGGTATTTGTGTGACTGTCTTTGTAGTTCCAGGATTGATATGGAACGGTTAAGATCTTATCTCACAGGTATGAGAATTGTGGGAGTGTCGAGGCATGAAATTGTTTGAATGTTTTGAATTTTTTGTAATTGAAAAAATGAATTTTTCCTTTCATGAGTTAAATCATAAGTAACAATATTGTATTATACTCTATGAACTACTGTGATAGCCGGAGATTGAATTACAATTTTGTTATATGTTGTCGAAAGGACATTTCAAAATGGCCGCCAAATGTTGTTTCACACACAGTATGGGTGTTTAGTCTCTTTTATGTTTGGTATTGGATAAAATCACGCGATAATTCTAATGCAAGTAGAAGCGTGAGCAAGGCACAAGCCGAAACGCGTCGTTTTTCTGCGATTAAAATATGTTCTCAGCATACAAGGGTGTCCGAGTGCTTTCTGTGGATGAATAGAGAACTGTTGGATAAACATTTGGGGCCCCCGGTAGCCCTAACTCGGACCACCCGTGAGTCAGTCGGGCACAATCCTGTAACCGGAGTTGGTGGAGTGGAGATATATATATATATATATATATATATATATATATATATATATATATATATATATATATATATATATAATGCTTTAAACATTGTAAAGTAAAACTGGTAAAAAAATCACAATAAATGAAATAAACTACTGTTGATATTGGTGGGTCAGTGTTTTCCAAGGACTAATGTCCAGTGAGAAGTATTTAGGCTAGGTGGGAATGTGTTTCAATTATTGTTTGTCCTGCATTGTTTGGCTCAATGAAATGCTCTTGCGCTACCTTTAAACAGGGATTTATTTATATATTGAGGAGAGTATTAGCCTTTAAATTTGATCCTAAACTATCCCAAGAACTTCCTACTTCCTCTCTTACTTCCCTTTGATAAGAATTTGCCATAAGGGTTTAGTACTGGCCTGGTGTAAAAATAAAATAAATGCCCTTGCACATCGAGGACCTTGGGTGCAGGCAAAAGTCCTCCGGTACCTCTCAGTCTCCTTGTGGAGTCTCCTGTCTGGTGAATTCTTGCTATACATCCCATTTCCTACAATGGGTTGTTGATGTCATTCAAAATCTTGAACGCAATCTCCCTCACTTGTTATGTCCACACCTCAGCTTCTGTGATGGGCCAATAGGTGGATGATGGTGTCAAGGCACAGGGGTAAGTTACAATATGGGGCTGCACTCCATTATGATGTATCTCGTGTTCCATTCTGATGTCATGGACCTTGGGGACTGTTTGACAGTTAGTTCCAGCTGTGTCTGGTAAAGCTGTCGTGTGGGGTTTTCTCTGCTCAATAAACCGTCTTCAAGAGGAAACTGTGCCAGCGTCTGATTCGAAACATAACAATTTTGGCGACGATTGCCAGACACAAAGGCTGCGGCAGAGAGAGAAACCCCTACGACGAAATCTACGCGTAGAGTGAAGCAGCTGACAAGAGGAGCGACATGCCAAGTTGAAAGGAAAACGCGAAATGCTGACTTGGTCATAACGCTCACATATGCCTGTGGTGTGAGTGTATGTCAGTGTCAGGCACAACAAAGCTGCGAGAGGAGGTAGAAGCACCGGTAACGAGCGCAGCGTAGCGCTGAAACATTAAAGTGAAGTAACGGCTGCTGGTGGAGTTCGGCTGGAAGAGTGGAAGCTGACTGGCCGAGCGTGTCGTGAGAGGTGAAGCAGAAGTCTTCAGAAAATTCAGCCCATGATTGTACAAGCTAAGGAGCAAGGAGGGAGAAGAGCAAGTTGTTCCGGTAAGGAGAGCGCTGCGGGGGCTGTGACACGCTGTGGGGAAACAGTCAGAGCGGCGAAGTGTGGCAGCTGAGCGCACGACGAGTTGAGGTGAGGCAAGCTCTGTCGCATTTCGCAAGAAGGAGAGCAGCGATATTGTGGCCAGCAGTAGTTCAAAGCAAAAGTGTAACCAACGGGAAAAATTGGATGGGAACCTGTTGTGGAGCACATTTATGAGTGTGAGAGGCAGCGGCTAGCAGGCGAAAGAAGTTCATTACCTTTCTTCGTGATCATCGCCTCCATCCCTGTTGCAGGACGTTATTTCTGGGAGGAGTCTGGTTGTGTAAATCATTTGCTGTCGTCACACGCATTGCGTTTGGTTGAGGCTTCCCATTCACACTCTCAAATTTTTGCTGGTGTTTGCTGCCATCTGGTGGGCTAAATTATAATCTGCAAGCAGTAAAGGATTTAAGGAAAATGGATTTGAGTACTGCAATTGTGACACCACCTCCGTTTCTTATGATACCAGGGGAACCTCCAATTGAGTGGGAGGACTGGATTGACTGTTTTGAGAACTATCTCTTAGCTTTAGATGGCTCTAGCTTTCCAGCTATTAGGAAGAAAGCCTTGCTGTTGGGCTCATTGGGCAAGGAAGGGCAACACCTTTTTAAATATCTACCACCTGTGGGGAATGCACAAGGCGGCGCAATGGAGGGTGTTTATAAGGAGGCTGTTCTAAAACTACAAACAAGGTTCTCCAAACAAGTCAATATTGTCATGCGGCGTCACAAATTTTATACACAGCCTCAACGATCAAATGAGAGTATTGATGACTTTGTTGCCAGATTGAGAGAACTCTCTACCAAATGCCAATTTGGTGGCATGCAAGAGGAAATGATCAGAGATCAACTGATTGTGCAGTGTAGTAGCAAAAAAATTCAAGAAAGGTTGTGGGCGTCCAGCAACCCTACGCTTAAGGATACAATAGCTATTGCAAAGGTCGTAGAGGAATCTGAAAGGTGCATGTGCGAAATGAAGATTTCTTCAAGTAGCAGCAAAGAAAATGAGGTGGCACTTCTTGATGATGACTCAGATGGAGTCAATGTTGTCAAGAATAAGACACAGGCAATGGATGGTGGCGGACACAAGAACAAATTCACGAAGGGGCCCAGTCACTCGCAAGGCAGGTTTGCAGGTCGTCATTGCCTCAGGTGTGGCAGCAACTACCACATGGCAGATTCCAAGCAGTGCTATGCTGTTGGTAAAGACTGCCTCAAGTGTGGCAAAAGGGGCATCTGGCACGTATGTGCAAACAACAAGAGAAAAAAGTGAGTTTTGTGGAGAAGGAACAAACAGGCTACCGGGTTCTAGTTGTTCAAGATGAATCTGCAGTCGCTGATGTAGAAGTAGATGACAGAAGAAGGCTACGACCAAAAGCGGATTTTGTAATCAACGGCCATCCAGTCTCCTTGATGGTGTATACTGGTTCTCTGTTTACAATCGTTCCACTAGACATTTTTGAAGCAACGTGGCCTGAGGAGGCTTTAACTAGTTCGGATGCTCTCCTGAAGGGATATCAAGGGAGCGACATTAGTGTTGTGGGGTTCATGACACCCAAGATAGAGTTCGAGGGAAGACACACAGTTGGCAAGGTTTATGTGGCCAAAGAAGGTCCACCCATTCTTGGTTGGTTACACCAATATGACTTAAATATCATTGTCAATCCACGGGGTGCAGTTCAAGTCATGGTTGTCGATGATTTGAACGTGAAGGAACTGTTAGATGTTCACCGTGGTGTGTTTGAGACAAGATTGGGTCAACTATGATCACGATATCAAACTCAAAAAAAATTCAATACCAGTTAAACATGTTGCAAGAAGAGTGCCCATGGCAGCCAGAGGTAAAGTGAGGGAGATCATTCAACAACTATTGGATGACAAGGTGATAGAACGTGTTGAAGCGACCGAATGGTTGTCTCCGGTCGTAATCACGAGGAAGGCCGATGGGTCCCTTAGGTTCTGTGTGGACTTGCGAAGCTTGAACGAAAATGTCATAATGGACAATTTTCCCTTGCCAAATATTAATGAACTGATCCTAATGTTGTCTGGTGCCAAAGTATTCTCGAAACTTGACATGAGGAGTGCCTATCATCAGGTTAAACTTAGTGCACAGTCGAAACATCTCACTTCGTTTATTACTAATGAAGGCACTTTTCAGTTTTGCAGACTTCCTTTTGGATTATGTTCTGCTGCAAGTGTTTTTCAACGGTTGATGTCTTCTGTCCTTTCAGGTGTGGAAAAGGCTGTCATGTTCCAAGACGACATCCTTGTGTTCGGAAAGGATGTGCAAGAGCACAATAAAGCTTTGGCTCAGGTTCTGGCTCGTATTGGAAAAGCGGGTTTAACCCTACGTAAAGAGAAATGCAAATTCATGATGCAAGAGGTGGAATATTTGGGGCATCTTGTTACTAGGGAAGGCATAAAACCAAAGGCGAATTTAGTTAGTGCTATTGTGAATGCGCAAGTGCCACATGATAGAGACACTTTGAGATCCTTTATGGGTCTTGTGGAGTATTACTCTAAATTTGTACATGATTTTACACACAAAACTGAACCTTTGAGAGAATTATTGAGGCGGGGTAAAAGATTTGTGTGGAATGAGTTACAGCAGTCTGCTTTCAGCATGATCAAGGATGACATTGCACATGCAGGCGTGTTAACTCCTTTTCAATATGGTCTTAAAAGTATAGTCACAGTTGATGCCAGTGCTGTAGGCATTGGTGCTGTACTGGGGCAAATGCATGGTAAGGAGGAGAAGACAGTCGCATTTGCCTCACGCTCCTTGAGTGAAGCGGAACGTAACTACTCCGTAATTGAGAGAGAGGCCCTGGCGGCCGCTTGGGCCACTAATCACTTCAGGGTGTTTTTGTGGGGTAGTGCGTTTAACCTACGTACTGATCACAAGCCACTGCTTAAAGTTCTGGGCCCTGATGGTACTAAGAATTGTTCAGGCAGGCTGGCTAGGCTTGCTGTCAGATTGCAAGAGTTTGACTGCAGAGTTGAGTATGTCCCTGGGTGGAAAAACAGGTTTGCCGACTGTCAAGAATGCCTGACAAAGCAGCTGCTGTTCAGGACCTACCAACTGAGGAGGTGGTGGCAAATATTGATGATGCCATGGAAGGTTGTGCCAATGCCATCTATAGACAGGCTTGGATTAAGGCAATGGAAGAGGATACTGTTTTGAAGGGCGTTGTTCGTTTGATGAAAGGTAGTGTGAGGAGAGAGAGCAATCTTCCTTATGGGGTGAGACCATTTTTGAAAGTTGTGGATGAGTTGTCTGTAACTGATGATGGGTTGATCATGCGGCAGGACAGATTTGTACCACCTTGTGGCTTGCGTCCCAATTTGATTGCTTTGGCACACGAAGGTCACATGGGACAAACTATGACCATAAAGAGATAGAGGGAGAGCTACTGGTGGCCCTTCATGGATCGACAGGTCAAGGATTGGGTGGAGAGGTGTGAGGATTGTAAGGATTCTGAAAAATGGCTGAGGGTTGGTTTGGGATCTTCTCAAGAGCCTCAACACGTCTCACTAGCTGGGAAGGTTTGGGAGAAGGTGTGTTTAGACTTCATTGGACCTTTTGCATTTCTACCTGATCAAGAAAGATTTGCAGCTGTGTTGGTTGATGCTAAGTCTAAGTGGTTTGAGGTTGTCTTTATGAGGTGTGTCACTACTGCATCTACAATTGGTGTTTTGAGGGATGTGTTCAAGAGGGAGGGTTTGCCATCCGTACTCCTTACTGATAACGGCACATAATTGACATCTGCCGAGATGAACAAGTTTTTGGATTCCGTGGGAGTCAAGCATTCTTGTTGCTCTTTGTACAACCCGCAGGGCAATGGCTTGGTTGAAAGAATCAACAGAATGGTGAAAGGCACTATACAGTTGGCACATAGTGCGGGTATGTCAGTGCAGGGTGCTGTTAGTGAAATGCTTTGGGCCTATCGCACCACTTCTAATAGCAACTTGGGTAAGAGCCCTTTTGAGTTGATGCGTGGCAGGTCTCCAGGTACCAAATGGTGCCGTCATGGATGCGACAGACACCAGCTTTATGTGCGGCCAGAGGTGTGAATGCCAAGCAGGACAGTCGTAGGCGTTTCATTGATGTTGGTGATTGGGCCAAGGTTAAGCCTGGGGGTCACTGTAAGTTTCTGAGTAAATTCAAGGGACCTTTCAAAGTCAAGGCTGTCGGTGGTAATTGGGTCAAATTGGAGAATGGCCAAACATGGAATTTGAGGCGTGTGGCACTGTATCAAAGACTGGGTGGTGACCATGAGGAGGTTTTAGAACAGGAAGCTGGTCTTGGTTTATGTTCACCTTGGCTGTTGATGAGAGATGAAGAATTTTCAGGGGCACAGTCTGATGATGGTTTGGGGGTTGGTGAGGGCGCTGGAGCTGATGGTGAATTTGTGGTTGCAAGAGGAGGAGATGAGTCTGTTGGCTCATCTCGAGTCCTGAGGGGGACCAGGGAAAGAAGAGCTCCTGCCTATTTGGGCGACTATGTTTCTTGAGTATCCCATGTATACTTTCTGCTTCTTCTTGCTTCTTTTGTTTTTGTTTTGGGTTGGGCTTTTGTTTCTTTTGTGGGGTTTAGTGTTTATATGTAAGATGGGGAGATGTGTTGTGTTGTACTTAGGCTGTCCCAGCTATGCTGGGGCTGCACTCCATTATGATGTATCTTGTGTTCCATTCTGATGTCATGGACCTTGGGGACTGTTTGACAGTTAGTTCCAGCTGTGTCTGGTAAAGCTGTCGTGTGGGGTTTTCTCTGCTCAATAAACCGTCTTCAAGAGGAAACTGTGCCAGCGTCTGATTCGAAACATAACAGGTAAGTTACAATATGAGTGCCATTCCCAAAGTCCATGAGAGACACCAGCTGTAGTGGCTCCACCAGTGTTATGGTGAGCAGGCTCCACTGCCCCATCCTAGCACTGATAGGTATCTCCAGGTCAACCGCAAGTTTCCTGGACAACCATGGGTGGAGACAGGCAGAGAAAGTGTGGGATGCAGCCATGCGCCCACCTGGTGTCTGGGCAAAATACTTGCTCTGAACCAGGTCATATGGTATTAGGCCATTTTCAGATTCTGATAGTATGCTGTGCATGAGGGTGAAGAGTGCATTAAAGGCCTTGGTGCATCCTATTAGCTGTGCAGTCTGATTTGTACCTCTGTTGATCCCTGCTCCCGCCTCTATCAGCAGAATGGTATCAGCTACCCATGAGGTGAATTAGAATTGGTCTGTTTCATGGAACATCTGAAGAAGCCCAAGGTTCAGTGCCCCATAATGAATCAATTAGCTACCCTTCTTTCCTTGCAGCATCTCTCCTCTAGCTAGACAATCCTGGTTATCCTGAAACCTATATACACTTCCTCTTTTACTGCAATGTTGTTCGCAATGAAGTTGGTGCTACCTCTCTCACACATCTCCCAGCTTGTTGTGACTTACCAGTTGCGAATCAAAAACGCTTTGACTGCTTGCCACCCTGTGGTGTCAAAGCAGTATAAGTGTCTTACTCTACCTGAAAGCGATTTCTGGTAATCTGTGTTTCAGCTACAACCCACTACAGGCATGGTATGCCACTTAATATCCCCTTGAGACTATCTGCAAGGGCCTCTGGACCCACAAGATCTACCTCCACTCCCATTTTGGGAGCATGGCTCACCTCATATGTCTTTAGCTTACTGATTACGTCATGACGATGGGTAATGATCAGCAGGTTCACAGGTGAATCCTCTGGTATCAGGATTGTGACAAAAAAGATCACAGGGTACATGGATACCTCATGAACCAATATCCTCCCATAAAGCTCTGAAAGCACGTCTATGCGAACTGCTTCCCCTCACAGAGGAGGATCAGAGACCACATCATGTTCAAATTCAGCAATCAAGCACAGCCCAGAAGGGGTCCATGCACCGGTTTTGCTGAAATCGCCCTGCCTAGAGTGCATACATTAATTCAGAAAATAAGGTATTAGCTGTGGGCAGTACATCTCAGAATCATGAAGAGGCAACCAATGCTCTGTATCCTTTTATGTGCTTCAGCCAGTGAAATTTAGGCAAAAACATGTGCATGTACGCAATCTGAGCTTACGCACTGATTTGGAACATGTCTGTGATTTAACCCCAAGTTCACCTTTTATTCCTACTGCTTCCATGTCAAAGTGAAGCTTGCTTGTCAAAGAAAGACTTAACACTTGGCAACAATACCTGTACAATCTACTGTGACCACATTGTATGGAAACATATTGAACTGTGCTTGTTCTTTTACCCACAATAGATAATGCACTACAACAGTGCATGCTGTGCAAAACAAAAAACTGCCTTGTGCAACTCATACACATACCCAGCAGGAGCATTACTTTCAAATAAACAAAAGCCTACATGCTTGGAACAAATCAATGATTAGCAGGCCTTTAAGGTGTTTTTCACAGAAACAAAATACTATAGACATACCCCTGCAATGTAAAATAAACTTCTGCCACAGGCAAATAACAAAAGGAATCCTTCATGTCATGATATTTCTTGAGTACATCAGGTACTTCTTCATACAGAAGCACAATTTGCTTTCCCTAGAAGGCCTCTATCTAAATGAATGCATAATACTTGTCCTCCTATGACCATGTAGTGCAGAAACAGGTCCATATCAGCTAGTAAAAATCCCTTCTTGATTTAAGTATCATTATAGTTAGGTGAATATGTCAGTGACAACATTAGCATTTTGAACCAAAAAAAATAAATCACAAAAATTTGCCAGTAATAGTTAGTAGAGAAAACTATAACTCCCACCATGCAGTGCTTATAACCTCACATAATGCATCACTCATGACATGTTCTATGACATCATTTATTGCATCATATTGGTTTTTCTCAGTGAATTTCTAAGGTTTTTTTTAAAACAAAAACAGATTTTTTTTTTATCACACCTAACTATAATGTTTCTTCAACCTTTGGTTTTTCCAGTGACTTTCAGTGAATTTCTAGGTTTTTTTTTAACATAAAGTAATATTTTATCACCATACGTATAGCCAACCGCACCCGCTGTGCACGGTCTTTGACCGTACGTGGCGAGGGGTTGGCTACAATACATGGCCTGTGGCCAGGCTCTGTAGCAAACCCCTCAACAGGCAACCAACCCCATGCTGCGCATGGCCTTTGGCTATGCACAGCAAGAGGTTGGCAAAAGGGCTTTGCTGGGAGCCCAACCCCCAGGACCCTATGAATTTCCAGGAGGAGGGAGACCACTTGGCCCCCTTCCCCGAGCCTTACTAGGCCCTGGGGACCTCATCCCCCAGGGCTGTATTTTTTAAAAGAGGAGGAGGTCCACACAGCCCCCTTCCCCGAGCCTATTTGGCCCCAGGGACCACATCCCCTAGAGCCTGTATTTAATATAGGTGGGTGCCTGGTGCCCACCCAGGGCACCCACCATACACATCCTGCAGAGGGAGCCCCAGGGCCCATTGTGCTCCCTGCATGTTGCTGGAGTTGGCATTGCTCCTGCCTGGAGGGAGCAGCTATTTATGCTGCTCCATACGAGCGGGAGCAATCTCTTGATCTGTTTTCCTGCCCGTACTGATATAATAAAAAAGGGGAGGGCGGCCCCCTCTGCAAGCCTTGTTAGTCTCGGGGATCCCATCCCCCAGGGCCTTATGTATTTTAAAGGGGAGAGGGGCCACGTGGCCCCCCTCCCTGAATCTCATTAGGTCCATTAGGCCCTGGGGACCCCGTCCCATAGGCTTGTATGTTGTTTAAAGGGGAGAGTACAAGTGGCCCTCCCCCCGAAGCTTTATTAGGCCCTGGGGACCTCCTTCCCAGTGCCTTTTATTAAAGGGGAGGGGGACCCTTTGCCCCCTCAGAGCCCAGTTAGGCCCTGGGGGCCCCATTCCTCATGGCCGTATGTATTTTAAAGGGAAGGGGGACTAAGTGGCCCCCCCTCCCTGAGCCTTATTAGACTCTGGGGACCCCATCCCTTGGGGAGTTTTTTTTTTAAATGGAGGGGGCCACACAACCCCCCTCCCTGAACCTTTAAAAGCCCCTGGGGACCCCATCCCCCGGGGCCATGTTTTTTCTAAGGGGGAGAAGGACCAAGTGTCCCCCCCTGCAAGCCTTATTAGGCCCTAGTCCCCCAGGAGCATATCTCTTTTAAAGGGGAGGGGGCCATGTGGCCTACTTCCCGAGCCTTATTAGGCCCTGGGGACCCCGTCCTCCAGTGCCGTTTTATTTAAATCGGGAGGCCGAGCCTTTTTGGCCCCAGGGACCCCATCCCCCGGGTCTGTATTTAATATAGATGGGTGCCTGGTGCCCACCAAGGGCACCCACCATACACTTGTTGGGGGCCGCCGGGGAGCCACAGGCCCTCCGTGAGCTCCTTGCATGTAGCGGGAACCGGCATTGCTCCAGCCCGGAGGAAACAGCTATTTATGCTGCTCCCTCCGGCGGGAGCAATCTCTTGATCTGTTTCACAACATATCACAAGTCTGCTCCCATGCAGAGGGAGCATCTTTAAAGCTCCTGCGGGCTAGGAGTAAACTGTGTGCTCACTCCCATGTGGCAGAAGGTTAAAAAAAATGCTCCCATCAGGTGGGAACAAACACAAGTTTCCCTGCCTGTGCTGGTGCAGGCAGGAAAAGGGCTGTGTCCCAGGAGTGGGCGCCCAAAAACACAGCAAGTGAGCTGGCCCCGGGGATGGGGTCCCGGGCCATAGAAGGCTCAGAGATGGGGGCCACGTAGCCTTCCTCCCTTTTAATGTAAATGGCAGCCCCGGGGTTGGGGTCCCCCTGGGCCTATAATGGCTTGGGAATGGGGTCCGTGCAGCCCCCTCCCCTTAATTAATTAAATAAGCCCCGGGCCCCTGGAGGCTCGGAGAGGGGGCAGCCGCGTGGCCCCCTCCCCTTATAGGCAAATTTCGGCCCCAGGGATGGGCTCCTCTGGAACTATAATGGCTTGTGGAGGGGGGCCAAGCGCTCCCCTCCCCTTATTGAATGGGGCTTTGGGGATGAGCTCCCTGGGGCCTATAATAGCTCGGGGAAGGGCACCCCTAAAATAAACAATGCAGCCCCGGGGTGTGTTCCCTGGGGCCTTTAATTGAAGATTGCACCCCGGGCAACCATTTTTACCGACTCCTGCAAGATTGCGACAAAGATTGGCAATATATTTTTCATTTTGACCCCAGGCGGGTCCATGTGAATCCCCCCATGGCATGCCTACCCTGCCCCTTTACATTTAAAAAAAAATTACTTCAGGTCAGGGGACTAAGTCCCCAAATTCTCTAATGGCTGCCAACAACATATTTCTCATGTTGCTGACAGCCAAACAGAGCGCTCGCTCCCACGGTAGCGAGATGGCCCAATGGAAAGAAAGCTCCCTGGGCCAATTAGAACACTTTATTTTTTTTAATTGGGGTTGAGTCCCTCAAACCCAATTGTCCAGATATACAAATATTTTTCAACCTTAATTTCTCAAAAACTACTGAACAGATTTACCCCAAATCACAAAATTCACAATCTGCAGACGAAGATCTACCTTCCTGTCAAATCTGGTGTAATACCATTCAGCAGTTTTTGCTGTAGCCCTGCCGAAAGAAGTCTATGGAAAATGCATGGGGATTTTGCTTTTTGGGATCCCATTTGTTTCTCGGGCTCCGCTTAACTGATCACTGAAAAACTTTCCATGGACAAACTAGTGAAAACGTAGCATCTTTTTTGGAAAGTTTTGTGGAGATTCGTAAAACAGGGCCAAAGTTATTAGCAACACAAAAAACTATGGACATCAATTCAGCAGAATGCCAGGGGTAGCGGAAGTGACATAGCACATCCTTTGACCATGATGACATTACATGCCATTTGTCCAAATGTAATAAATGCTAGATCAATTAAATATTTGTTAAAAATGAAGCTAAGACAAAGGAGTAATTAAGTTGCCACTTGAGCCTTACACAGAGGGCTGCAGAGATGTGCTATGCCCAGGCACAACCATAGCACTTGACTTGAATCATGCATTAGTTTGGCATTATTTGAGAAATACATCGAGCAGCTATTTTAACTTTTCCTACCACTGAGATATCAAGAGATGTCTTCTAATGCACCTCAATCCTGACATGTACAGCACACTAGTTCAATAGTCCTAAGACATATGCAAAACTCTTGCAATGCATCCATATGGGTTTGCACTGTCCTTTGGTTTCAAAGTACTGACACCTGATGAGTTCCAACATCTGTATTGTGGCCCAGAGTACCCATTTCTAGTAAAGTAATTATTTATTATTAGAGCTCTCAGAGAACAGCAGCACACCCTGGAATCATAATATCAAAACGATCAGATGGCTCCTAAAAAGCACACCAATGCTGATGTATGCCCTACACCAGTATATCAGTTGAGAAAAATCCACAGCGCTCTTATGGTACATATTTGTCTTGATTTGCAGTACACCTCCGTATCACAAAACGTTTATAAAGCACTTCAAACTCAACTTGTAGGTTGCGCAATATGCCAGTACTGATACATTCATAGAACTCCCCACAGCACATATCTACTGTGTGTGACCTGCAGCCCGGAAGCTATAATACCAGAAAGACAGCTGCAAGGATTAATGAGATTGCACATTAAATATTTGTGTATTCGTTTGTATGCATATTTCAGCAGTAGGCACATTAACTACACAATCTGCTTTACTCTTGCTGCAGCCTCTTGCATGCAGGTTTCACATAGATCTCTTTGTCCAGATATTCAACCCCCTTAACTACTGTATTGGAATTTAACTTGTAAACTGCAGGAGAACAGTTCTTCACAACATGAACAGGTCATTTTGCTATTACCAATTTATCTTAAGCTCTCAGTACTGGAATTTCAGTGTTTGATGCAGGTCCTTATAGGGGCACCATAAGCAGTGCTTAATCTGAGCCCCTGGTTGCAGGTGGGCCCACTTGGCACTCATTTTGGGGACCAGCACTTATATTTTTTTTAACAAACTTTGATCCAGGGCAAGAGAGAAAAACACAGAAAGGGGAAAGGAGGAGGAAAAGAAAGATGGAAATACAAAGGACAAAGCAGGGATGAAAAGAACCTGCAAGATTAAGATAAGGAGGCAGGGAGTGCCTTGTGGGGCATGAAAGAAGCATGCGCTGTAATCAAAAATACGCAGCCTTGGCATTCAGCACACTGACATTCAACAGTGCCGGCTGCAGGCTTCTCACCAAAACTGTGGGCCTGGCACTTAATCTTTTACAAATTAAGCAGTGACCGCAAGAGCTTTCTAAACCTTTCAGTACTGGGATGTTAGTGTATGGTTCAAGTCAAGCCTTGCCAGTGCTTCAATACTGAAACAGGTGCAATGCCACTGTCTCAAAATAATTTCACATCCATATTTTCACTTTCTTCTTCTCTTGGTTTAAATGAGATAAATAATCTGAACCTCTGGACACCATTACTCTGAAAGTGGCATTAAGTGCAATTTAACTATGAACTTCAAAATGCATAGTTAATTAATCAAATTAAATTAACAATTTAGTTAGCCAGGATATCTGGTCTGGTAAACAAGGTAAAATCAAGCCATCATGTTGGGTGGGGGGGCTGAGCCAGGGAGGTTTGACGAGGTTCACCACCCAAAGAAATGTTTGAAAAAATGTAACAACATACTGCATTTTCAACACATTTTGGCAAAGACACTGACATTTATAACAAAGGACATGATGTCACAGTGTACCATGACCTCCAGTGATACCAACAAGGAGTGCCTTGACAATATGATGAATGACAATCAGAAATATTTTAGTTACAAAGGTAAATAGTTAAAACATTGCAAACTGAAGATAAGAAAGATAATGTGACTGCTCTCTGGAGAGCAGGGTGGGCGAGGGGAGCTAGAAGTGTCTCAACACCTCTTCAGAGAAGGGAAGAGCACACTGCCATGGTCTGTGGTCTGAATGCAGCTTCTAGGAGGAGTAGCACGATTTAGCCCAAACACAAAGAAACACTTTCGGTGGCAGAAAGAACAGCAGTGACCACACAGAAACATACAATGGTAACTGATGGGGAAGTAAAAAGGAGGGGGAATAGTCTGCTCAGCTGTGCTCAGCATTCTAGTCCCCTCCACAAAGCAATTGTTTCTGCATAGCTTTTAGGGTGGATGAAAACTATGAATCCAAGAGAGTAACGGTGTATTTATTGCGAAGCGTTCAGTCTTGGTTGCAATATGCCACTAGCCAACAAATGAGCGGTAAGTGGCACACACTAATTACTCAGTATCCCACAGCCAATCCTGTTTTTTAGTAAGCCTGGGCGTAGTTTGCGTAGTAGCACTTCACGTAGCTACGTGAAGTGCATTTTGAACTACACGTAGCTATGCAAATTGCGTAGCTGTGTGCTTGACTGCACTGTACAATAATTGCCAAAGGCATCTTGCACAGTGCAAGTTAAGATAAAATAAATATTTCTGTCTTTATATGCTAAAAATGCATATAGTCATTTCACAAAAGTGAAAACGATAAATTAACAAGCAGAGAGAGAGGTGATGATTTTGGGATCCTCCCTAACCTAGGGAGAGAACCAAGCAGATGCCTTGAAAACAAAAAGCACATCTTTTGAACGATTCAGTGGTGGTCTCATCCTCTTAGGACCACTCAAAAGCACAGTTATTGGCAAAAATAAAATCCCAACCAAAGGCCCTGCAAAGCATTATGGGACGAGATTAGCAGTGGGCAGTGAATATTATAGTATCCAATATCAAAATAATTCTACAAAGAGCTGCAGTTCCACTAGTCGTTACGAGATGTCCCTCACGAGTCAAATGCAAAAGCTTCATGAAAGGGTTTCAATGCTTTTGCATTTGACTCGTGAGGGACATCTAGTAACGACTAGTGGAACTGCAGCTTGATGTATTAATAATTTCAATGCTTTTGCATTTGACTCGTGAGGGACATCTAGTAACGACGAGTTGAACTGCAGCTCTTTGTAGAATTATTTTGATATTGGACACTATAATATTCACTGTCCACTGCTAATCTCGTCCCATAATGCTTTGCAGGGCCTTTGGTTGGGATTGTATTTTGCCCATAACTGCTTGGGAGTGGTCCTAGGAGGAAGGGACCACCACTGAATCGTTCACATGATATGCTTTTTGTGTTCAAGGCATCTGCTTGGTCCTCCCCTAGGTTAGGGGGACCCAAAATCATCACCTCTCTCATTGCTTGATATTTTATTGTCAAAGTTCACTTTTGTGAATTGGTTATATGCTTTTAGCATAGAAAATTGCTTTATCAAAGCATTAATGGGTGTTTAGTATACTGCTGCTACGCTACGTCAATTAGCACAGTTTTTCACTCTGCTACGTGCAATTTGCGTAGTGCATAGTAGCACAAACTTTGCATGCTCCGTGAGCGTAGCGAAGTATTATGCCCAGGTTTATTTTTTAGCCACAGATACCTGCGTAGCTGAACCCTCCACATAGGCTGTAGCCAGGATATTTCTCCTATGCAGCCTCCACAAGCAGGTTGGCTTTCTGTTTTCCAACAAGCTTTGCAAAGTGCTACCTTATTATAAAGCCAAAATTGCGCATGAAAAGTAAAAATTGGTTATTAAGACAGCAGTTATAATAAGGACCCTAGTTATCAACATCCTTTCTACAGACTGTCCTCAGATTCCAAATGAGAACATTATGCTATCAACATTTTAAGAACAGAGGACTCAAGAATATGCTGTAGAGAATCATGCTGGAAGAACCAACACTAAATTGTGAGAGGATGAATGAGGGATGTATGGGATCACTGCAAAAGCAGGAGAATAAAAATAAAAAAGTAAGTACATATAGCATGTCGGCTATATGATAGCATTACTACCAAAATGTAACAAGTGGATTAGGGCACACTGAATGTATGTGTTTGGATCTTGGGGTTAAACGTTCATTTGCAGTGCTGTGAAATATGAACACTTATGTTTTACAACACAGAGTCCCTTTAAAGCAGCTCTCAAGGCATTTAAGCAGCTGGAAGTTCTCTTTAAAGCACATCTTCAAAACACTACCACTCCAGTGCAACTCTCCGATTTAAAGCAAAAGCCCCTTTTAAAACAAGCCTTTTGCTTAAAGAATCCGCCTTTTAAAAACTTTTTCCTTGAAAGCCTTGCCTACTTCATTGCACATCACCTCTTTTTAGCACATCCCATCTGTAAAGCACCCCTTTCTGATAAACGATCTCTTTCTCTCCCTGGCAAAGCACCTCTGTCGCCTAAAGCACCTTTCTGCTGTTAAGGACCTCACTCTTGTAAAACACTGCTGTCATGTACACCTTCTCTTTCCTGTAAAGCAAACCTCTTGACCCCACTTGTCTAAAGCACATCACTTCCCTGAAGCATCCCTCTACAGGGTCTGACTAGGACAGAAAATAGGCTTGGGCACCAAAATAAAAGTGGCCCCTATTAGCGAACAAGATTACTGAAAAATTGGCCCATGTTTGAAAATTGGGGAAATTTTGAACTTGCAAAGGTACACTGAATAGGTACTTTGTAAGGTTTAGAAGACTACATGCATTTGAACTTCCTGCGGGTAATGTTAGTTATAATTTCTGGGAAATCAAACCGGTCCATCAGACCATAAAAGAGGCCCACAAAGTGTAAAAGAAACACAGCCCACACAGGGGGCTGTCAAACCAGCCCTTCTGGACTGTTGGAAAGCGCCCCTCTTTAAAGCATCTTTCTCCTCTTCAGGATCACTTCTAGCATAGCTTTCTCTGTCTCTACTGCACCAGTCTCCTATCATGCATTCCCACTCCTGCAAAGTACACCTACTGTAAAGCACACACCATGTGAAGCTCCTTTTCTGTAAATAATCTTTTGATTAAAGCATCCCTCTCCAGTAAAACACCTCTGGTTGGTAAAGGTCCTCTTTTTTTTTTTGATAATCAAATTTTATTAGATTTTTCAAAGAACGGAAATACATTGGAAGCAAATCAGACACGTTATTCAAATACAGTATGTTTAAAAACGACACAGACTCATATTGCATTTGTGGACTGAGCACCGCCCCACTTAAAATTCGCCATATACATAACCCGTTTGAACCCTTTAATCAGGCGGCAAGTTAAACCATTTGCCCCATATTTTGCCGAAGAGCTCGGGGCAGCCCCGGGCCTCGAAGAGGGGTTCCTCTTGGGTGCCACACCAGTCCTCGCCTCCATTTCCGCATGGTGGGTGGCTTGGTTTGAGACCAGAACGCAGCAATATCGCGCTTCGCCACTGCCACTGCCGTTCCCAAGAAGCGCTTATCGGCCCGGGATCCATCGAGACCGTCGAACACCCCCAGGATCAGGCGTTGCGGATCGTGGGGGACATCCCACCCTAAGGCTTGTGTAAGTTCAATTTCCACCCCCGCCCAGAACTGCGCTAGAGCGGGACATTGCCACACCATGTGGTATAAATCAGCTGGAGCGTGGTTGCAGCGCGGGCAGGACGGGGAGGGCTGCAGGCGGGCGCTGTACAGGCGTGCTGGGGTGAGGTACGCCGCGTGGAGATAATAAAGTTGGACTAGACGCAACTTGGAGGAGGTAGTCAGGGTCTTAGGTGCCATAAGGGCGTCCCTCCAGTCCGCGTCCTCCAGGGGGCCCACCCAACCCTCCCAGCGGGCACGAAGCAGGTCTAGGGATGCGGGCCGTTGTTCACCAAGGAGCGATAAATCCGCAACACCCCCCCTCCGCCCAGGCTCCCCATCATCACCTGGGCGTCCAGGGGGCTGAATTCGGGGAACGAGGTGGGTGATGGAATGTGGGCTTGGAGGGCATGCCTTAGCTGTAAGTACTTGTAAAATTGGGAGGAGTGAAGGGAATGACGGTGTTGTAGGTCTGCAAACGATCTGATATGATCCCCCACCCAGACGTCTCCCAATAGCGAAATCCCGACGTGGTCCCATTTACGGAAGTTCTGGAGGGGCGAGACCTCGTCCAGCCATGCTCCACTCCAAAGAGGTGTCTGCCCGGTGAGTTTCCGGTCCCACTTTACGTGGCGTAGGGCGGTTCGCCATGCCATGAGCACCGTTCTGGTGATGGGAGGAAGGGCCTGTGGTACGGGGCTCCCATACAGGTAGGCCTGGATCTGAGCAAAGTCCAGCGACCGGAGCTCCACACGGTACGCCGGGTCGGACCAGCCGCCGGCGAACCAGTCGTGGATCACAATGAGCCTCGTGGCCAGGTAGTAGAGGTGCAAATTGGTCACCCCTATTCCCCCATCGTAGGGGGTATGCGGCAATGTGCAAGGGACATGCGCGGCCTCCCTCCTCCCCACAAAAATCGGGTGAAGACACCATCCAAATTCCCGAAACCAGCTGCCTGGGAGATGAGTGGTCACATTTTGTAAGATGTACAGGAAGCGGGGGAGGACCATCATTTTGAAAAGGGCACTCCTACCAAGGGGGTTGAGAGGAAGGGTTTGCCATCTTCTGAGGTCTGCCTTGGCCCTGGAGACCAGGGGCGTGATATTCAGGGCCCACTCGAGCTCCGGGAGGAGGGCCACACACATCCCCAGGTATTTGAATGATTGCCTCCGTAGGGGGATGGTCGTTTGCCAGTCGAAGCACGCCCGGGATGAGTGTAGGAGAACGAGGGTGGACTTCGCTGGGTTGAGCCTGAGGCCAGAAACCCGCTCGAAGACAGAAAGGGCGTCCAGACAACGTGGGCCGGAGCTCTCCGGATCTGCCAAAAAAAGGAGGACGTCATCGGCGTACAGAGCAATCTTGTCAACCTGGCTCCGGTCCCAGGCCCAGCCGCGGATGAGAGGATCCTGGCGGATGAGGGAGGCCAGGGGTTCCATTGCTAGTGCAAATAAAAGCGGCGAGAGCGGGCAGCCCTGGCGAGTACCCCTTTGGATAGGGAACGCCTCCAAAACCACGCCATTGATGAGGACCCGCGCCTTGGGAGTAGAGTAAAGGACTCGGATGAGGCGTCGGAAAGGGAGGCCGAAGCCCATCCTCTCCAACACGTCCTCAAGGTAACCCCAATCTACCATATCAAATGCTTTTTCAAAGTCTATGAAGAGCAATGCTAGATATGGGGTGAAGAGATGGTGATGCGCCAGGGCAAGATGGAGACGGCGTATGCAATGCCGGGTCCCCCGGGCAGGCATGAAGCCGCATTGATCTGGTTGCACCAGTTCTTGCAAGTGTGGACGGAGCCGTTGGGCCACCACTGTGGTGAAGATTTTGACTTCCGTGTTGATAAGGGAGATGGGACGGTAGTCCGTACAAGCAAGGGAGGGCGGCTGTGTCTTCGGGAGGACTACGATAGTGGCTACATCAGTCTCTGGCGGGAAGGATCCCACTTCAATTACGTGTTTAAACAGATCCACTATGTGTGGGACCTACGTGTCCCGGTAGGTCGCATAGTACTCTTGGGGGTACCCGTCGGGCCCGGGCGTTTTGCCGGGGTGCAACAGTGAGATAGCCCCATGTATCTCCTCCGGCGTGAAAGGCCGATCTAGGGTCTCTGAGTCTATCTGGGAAAGGCATGGCAGCTGAGTCCCGGTCTCGGCCAGCAAGGCCGCCAGAGAAGTCTGGGGGGGTTGAGCCATGTAGAGGGTTGCATAGTAGCCTGCGAACGTCCGGGCAATGTCCTGGGAGGTAGTATGGTGGGCCCCGGTCCCGTCCCGAATCTCGGGAATGATGCGATTGGCTTTGGGGTAGGACACCAGGTTATGGAGAAGCTTGCCATTTTTGTCACCCCATCCGTACACGCGTGCCACCGAGGAGTGCCAAAGCATTTTAGCGGACTCCAGCGAGATCTGTCGAATTTCTTCCCGGATCAATGTAAGCTGTCGGGCGGAGTCATCGCTATCATTAGTAGCCTGGGCCTCTTCCAGCTGTGCCGCCTGGGCCTCCAGCTGTGTGAGGCGGTTGGATTGTTCCTGGCGTCTCGCGTAGACCAGACCCCTTGCCACCCCCCGCACCACGGCCTTGCCAGCCTCCCACAGCGTGCCCGGCGAGGAGACCGAACCCGTGTTAATTGAAAAGTATTGCTTCAGCTCCTGCCCGAGGGACCCAACAAGATCTGCATCCTGCAGGAACCAGGCATTCATTCGCCATACCGTTCGGGCACCGCTAGGAGGGTGTCCGAGACGAAGGGAGATGGGGGAGTGGTCTGAGATACCCCTGGGTAAGACTGTGGCCCCGGACATCAACTGACAGTCCACGGCAGATAGTAGGAACAGATCGATACGAGAGTGGGTGCGGTGAGCCGCTGAGGTGTGGGTGTATTGTTCCTTGCGGGGATTCCACACCCTCCAGGCATCGCAGAGACCCAGGGCCGAGGACCAGTCAGATAGACGTTTTGCAGAGGCAAGGCGGGAAGCCGATGGAGTACCTGTCGTGTCTCGTGAGGGTTGCAGGACGGCGTTGAAGTCGCCCCCTACCACCGTCAGACCCTGTGGGAAGGAGGAAAGCACCAGCGTGAGGCGGCGGAGGGCAGGGGCCATAAGGGCGGGGGAATGTATGTACACAGGAGATTAAGGGGGTGTCCCTCGATCATACCCGTCAGGGCCACATAACGGCCCTGTGTGTCTGTTTCGGCCCGTGCCAGGGTGAAAGGCATCCCTTTCCGAAGTAGTATTGCCACCCCCCGGGAGCCCCGCGAAAACCCAGAGTGCCAGACCCTATCGAACCCATACCGGGCAAGGAAGTTACACTGTGAGCCCAGAAGGTGGGTCTCCTGCAGGAACAGGATATCTGGCGCGTGTCGGTGGGCACTACGAAGGACAGCAGTGCGTTTTATACGGTCCAGTAGGCCGTTGACATTCCAGGAAATAATGTGGAGGGCCCTATGTAAGGTGGACGCCATCAAGGTGGGTAGCGCGGGGAAGACAGGACGCAGGCGCAGGCAGTGCCGAATCCCAATGGAAACAAAATCCCCTAGTTGGGGCTCCTGGGCAGCGGGTGTGCCATGTGGTGAGTCGTGTGTCATTGTCAGAGACATACATAGATGCATAGCTACCAGCAAGAACAGAGAACAGCGGCCCATAGGCGGCTAAAAACAACAAACTAACAGGAGACAACGGTCTCCCCCCTCCCCTTCGCCCCCCAACTCCCCCCACCCTACACTTCTGAGTATGAAGCATCTGTCGCCCTGAAAAGGAAAAAACAAATTAACAATTTTAAACAACCCCGCAATGAGACTAGTTGCTAAGCTAAAACGATTAGCAGAACATGAACACGGCGGAGATGGACCCCCCTCCATTTGATCGGATAAAGATTCGTCAACAGCTGCAAGAATACGTGGGACAAATAAGTAACAAGGAATGCAGTTAAGTCCAGGGAGTGAAGGAGGGAATATTTCGTGGATCTCAAGGTTTCGTCGGCATCGGATCTCCCCCCTCGCGGGGATTTCAAAGGCAGTCACACTGCAGGCGCATCTAGGAATTGGGATGAAGAGTTCCCGCTGTGTGCCACCGCTCAAGTATCTTCGGCTTCCCCGGATCCTCAGAGCGCAGGGCTCCTAGACAGATCAGAGTCGGAAACGGCGTGACGCAGGTTGGCCGATGGCCTTGGGAGATCACTCAAGTCGATCAACGAGGTGGTCGGGCTGGGAGTGGCGGATCTCCGGGCTGAAGCTGGGGATGGAGGATGTCGGGGTGTTGCGCCCGGCGATCGGGATGTCTCTGCTTGACCTCATCGTAGGACCGGCGCTGGGCCTGCACCTCCCTGGTGTAGTCGGGAAAGACCATGATCCTGCCGTTCTGATATTGTAGAGGCACCTGTGCCCTGGCCGCCCCCAGGATGGCATCCCTATCCCGTAAATTAAGGACCCTCAGGATTATGGGTCGGGCAGGGGCCCCCGGCGGAGGTTTGGGAGCCAAGGAGCGGTGGGCCCGTTCAACGGCAAACCAGGGCGACAGGGCGTCCTTGGGCATCCAGGACCGCACCCAAGTTTCTACGAACGTGTCGGCATGACCTTGCTCCACTCCCTCGGGAAATCCCAGAAGACGCAGGTTGTTTCTTCGTGACCTGTTTTCCGCATCCTCAGCCCTTCGGTGGAGCTCCGAGGTCTGGGTCTGGAGACGAGCCACCTGGGTCTTAAGTTGGCCGATGTCGTCCTCCGCCGTGGAGATACGGGATTCCGCCTCCGTGATGCGTGCCGTGGCATTGCGCAGGTCCTGGCGAATGAGAGCCACATCCACCCTCACCTCGCCGATCTTGTTTTCTACTGAGGCCTGTGAGGTGCTTATCACCTGAAGAATGGTGGAGAGATCTCCCCCTGCAGCGCCATGCGTGCTGGGCGGTCCGCCGCCCGAGTCTCGGTCCGTCGTGGTAAACTGGTCCATTTTGGTTTGGGTTGGGGGAGCAGGATTCTGTACGGGGCGAGTTCTGCCCATCGCCGCTAGAAGTGTACTTCGGCCCTGTACAGCCGGGGCGAGCAGCGGACCCGCAGAGGGACGAGTGGGGGGCCCCCCCCGGCACCCAGGCCGTCAATACTCGGGCCCAGGCGCCCAAGACAGTCCCCGCAAATCCCCAATGGGGGTGAGATGTGATTTCCGCCTCGTCTCCACCCGCTGGGCCAGGTAGAGCGCCCCAACGTAGGATGGCCAGGCCAGGTCAAGTACCCACCCCCACGACAGTCCTCGAGCCCTCGAGGTCCGGTGGAGGCGGCCTCACCTCCGAGAGAGCAGTCCGGAGCGGTGGGGCCCCAGGAGTAGCCAATGCCCGCAGCGGAGTCCGCACCCTGCACAGACCGTCCAGTATGGATGGGGGGTAGAGTGATGCCGAAACAAAGTAGGGCTCCGTGCCGCCCCACACACCAGATCCAGTGGGCCCAAGATCCCCCGGCGGGTGCAGCAACTAGCAGAGGGCAGGCCCCTCCACGGCCACCAAGGGAGCCCAGGTGACCTAGGGCTGGCGGATCCAGCGGCAGGAGGGAGGCCCTCACCCCCACGTCCCTCCGGCGCAGCTGCGGGAGATGGAGGGAAGCAGCTGAGTGAGGGGGAGCCGGGCCAGGCCGATGCAGCCCCAGGCCGGCGGACTCGGTGAGGTGCCCCCTGATGAGTAGTGTGGCGTGGGAGGGGGGAGCGGGAGCACCGACGTCTTCGTCTCGCCTACCACCCGACACGATGGCCGATCTCCACCCTCCAGGTCAACCAACGACCCGAGCCACAAATGCGGGCAGGACGCCCCCCAGAAGCCCCTGCAATCAGGAGGGGGAGTCGCCCCCCCGCCAGTCCGATGCAGCTGGGGAGACGGAGCGGGGCAGCTAAAGCAGGGAAGGTCCAGCAAGGCCCGCTGGGCAGCACCTCATGAGGCACCCGCAGGAAGAGAAAGGGGGGGGGGCGGGAACACCAACCTTCTCACCCCGACCGCCACCCGACACAGTGGCCGATCCCCCCCCACTCACCGTCAGACCGATGCTTGGGCTGGAGGTCCGGTGCCCCACAGGCCGCAGTCTCGCGCACCGGTCCAGTGTGGCAGGAGGAGGTCGGGCGGGTCCGCAAGAGAAGGGTCACGGTCCCCGCAGGCCACAGGTGGGTGTAAGTGCCGCCGTCCGACTTGAAATGGTGGCGCCCCGGCCGTGGACGGCAGCCCGGGTAGGCCCCACCCCCGCCGGTCCACCAGGCAGCCCCGCCAGCGACAGGCCCGAGCGGGGAGCAGCGGAGGCAGCCAAACAGGAACACCGCTGCCCGACCCCGGCAGCCGAGGGACAGCGGTCCTCACTCTGCCACGGCACAGCCCAGCGGGACACCAGTGCAACCTCCAAATGCAGCGAGGCCGTCCCCCACAGCCGCCTCACACCGCACCCAGCGCCGGAGGGTCCCCGGGGAATCCCTGCAGAAGGAGGTGTCCGCGGCGCGGGTTCGGCGGCGGGCACAGGCAGGCTCCACCACCGGCACGGTCAGAACGCCGGTGCCATCCAGGAAGGCGCCCGGCCTAGGCGCGAAGGGCCTCCGGAGCCGCCATTTTCACTGCAGGGCCGGCGGGGAGAAGAGGGCGGCCCACTGCGGCAAGGAGTCCGATCCGCTCGCAAGAGGGATCAGAGCGGTGCAGATGTTGCGGGGGAACCCATCAGTTAGGCTAAAGAGGTGAGTTGCAGCTGAGAACGGGCGGATGCCAGGCGGATGACGGAGGGGGTCCAGAGCACTCTTAGAGTGCGACCGCCATCTTGACGCCTCAGGCCACGCCCCCAAAGGTCCTCTTTTTAAAAGAAATCTTCACCTATAAAGCACTCCGCTCCTGTAATGAGGCCATAATGGATAATACCACAGAGGCTCCAAGCCACACACGGTGAACAGGTACCAGTGTTTTGTAGACCTGAGTCTGTCCCTTCCTGGCATACCCCTTTATTTACCCGAGTCTCTGTCCATGGCAGTGGTCATTCCCTCACTGAGCAGCATCTGTGACCAGACTTGGAAGGCACTATGCAGGCTAGAGGATGGATTCTTCTATGCTATCAGTAACTCACTTGTGTGCCTGTGTCAGACTGGGCTGCACAGAGGCAGTGTGTAAAACTTTGTTCAGGATGAATCTTCCATCATTAAGCTGGGTTACATGACCCCCTGAAAGACAGCAGCGCATGCCCACTGACAGAGTAAGCCCAAGTTGTTACAATTTTGTAACAAATGCACCTGCGTCACATGAAGAATAAAAAATTAGCTAGCATTCGTGCCAAGAATTTTCAATTCTATTAAGGACACGGAGGCGAGGATTATGCTTCTCTTTCTTTTATTTGCTACTCACAGCAGCCAATGAAAATCGTTTTGTATGCAAATAAAAGTACATTTCCCATGATGCTCGTCCATACATCACATCCTGTATAGCCCTATAAGAGCCACTGTATCCTGTTTCTCCTCCTCTTTCTTTGCTCGAACCTTGACGGTGAAAAAACATTAACAATTTCAGTCCAAAATAAGGAACATGAGTCCCAACAGTCATCCTCCAACGTGGAAGAACCATAACCAAACTGGAAAGTTTACGTCTTCTAAGCCAGAAGTACTTCTGCTCCGTCTTCTTTTTCAGAACCTGAAAGGAATGAGACAGGGAAAAACCCGTAACTTCTGCTTATACAGAATAACAAAATACATGTGGGTGGGTAGTTATTACCAGCATTGTAATAAAACCGGGTGGGATAATCCTCGCCTCCGTGTCCTTAATAGAATTGAAAATTCTTGGCGCGAATGCTAGCTAATTTTTTATTCTATTACAGGACCGGAGGCTTCGGATTATGCTAGTTTAACGCTTATCAAAACACAACTACAGCTATATCACCACCGGTTTATAATAAACTGTTTAAATGTAGACTGATAAAACCAATCAGTAGATCTCAAGATGTCTTGAACAGTAGAATCATCATAAAATATTGAGATGCCATGGCACCACGAACAGAAGGTGCCCCAAACATTTGGGAATGAATACCGGCTTCTGTCAACTGACTTCAACCACCTGGCTATAAAAGCCGCAGACACAGGTTTAAAAGGTTATGTAATGTGATCACCAATCATGTTGAACATCCTTCGTAAGCCTTAAGGCATTGAACCCCACATCATTTGCAGTAGGTGGAAGGCATAATATGTAACAGGTCTTGACAAGTTGTAGTACTGACATTAATAATAGACAAAACCCCCTCTGTAGTAGATACTGTACCTGTAAAACCAGGGGTTTCTCGTGGTAGAAACACCGACAGGCAGATAGGTGTAGAAACATAGGTTGGACGATAATTGCTGTCGACATATTATTAGTAGTCCGTTTACCAAATAAGGAAAGAACTATAGAAACATCCCACAGAGGGGAATATTTTGGTTTGGGAGGTCTCGCTACCCTAATACCTTACAATAACTAACAGAATAACGGCGCAAGCCAACCGGTTTGCCCACTATTTGAGGATGACCTGCCGAAAAACGGCCGAGCGGCCGTTGCGAACCGAACGATACGCCAATCCCTATGACAGTATTCCTGATAAAAACATTCATAATATGGGAAAAGTCAGCCCCCACAGAAACCACGCGTAGTGTACTTACCAACGAACCCAGCTTCCCCATGTTGAAGAGTACGGTGTGTGATTGAAAAAGGCCCATTTTTTTGTTAAATAAAAGTCTGCAATGTGTCCGAACCCCGGCAAGTTCCGGTTGGTGCCGGAAAAAACCTCTATGCCATAAAGGGTAATTGCCCCCATTGACCATCGGGCGCTTCCGCCTGAGGGCCCTAGAGCAGTGTTTCCCAAACTGTGGTCCGCGGACCCCCAGGGGTCCGTAGCACATTCTCAGGGGGTCCACAGGCAGCAGTTTTAATAGCACTGCAAAGTTCCTTGTATAATTAGCCGTTTTCGAGCAACAATAAAAGTGTCAAGAAAATGCCAGTGATTAATGTACCTGCTGGAGAGAGATGAGAGTTTTGTCCAGTGGCAGATTTAACTTATGTAGCACAGAGGGTTAATATGCCTACTGCAAAGAACATGTACCATGCATTTTAAAAAACAGTATTTTATGTGCATAGGTCTTTGGGTTACTGCTTTTGTCACAGAATACTGTGCAATTCATAAGGGACAATCGTAATCTAGCACAGTGACTTATAAACTGTCATCAAAGAGCTGCTTGCAAACTGCATGGTACAAGTTAGTAACTTATATTTTTCCCAGTCTATCATTATCCTGATGCTGCTAAAAGGTTTATTTGGGTGGAAATATATTTTTATTGTTAAAGTCGATGCTAACCACTGTGTTATGTTCTGAATCCTGAGTTTGTGCTTCTCCAGACCAAGCACTCTTTAAAAATGCCTACCAGTATGAATGAGGTGAATCCTACACCTTGTAGTCCCCTTTGCCTTATGTAACATTTTCTATATACTGATTTACACGTATGATTCATTGTCTCTATATGTGTGTGATGTAAAGTGCTCTGACATCCTACAATGGCACGAGAGAAGCTATAAAACAAATGAAATACATGTGTCAGAGGGGCTATGGAGAGATGAAAGGCACTGTTGGAGGGTGATAATAAGGGAATCATTGAAGAACCCCAACAAAGATTTTCGTATCCTGGTGCATAGTAAGGTCTTCATTTACTATTCTTTAAAAACCAATATAATTCATTATATAATGATAAATGTGTTGTAGACTGCACCATTGTTTCCTAAATTGTTTTGGGGGGAGAGCCTCCCAAAGCCTCCTTTGTAGTGGTCAGGCTCACTCACTGCACTTGGTGTGCACCGTATGGGGTCTGGTCTGAAAACATTTGCCAGGTCTGCTTTGGGTTTCCAGTCTGGCCCTGACAGGAGCAGGAGCCTCGTACTGCGTAATAAAACCAACCATTCAAAAGTTAGTCTCTGAGATGCAGCACCAATCTTCCCATTAAAATGTTTTGTTTTTTAAAAAAATTCTTTCAATATAAAATACTAAAGGGGATATTTACAACAGAATTGGCAGAGTGCGTCGTTAGCCTCCTTGGCTTAACGACACGCTCCGCCACTTCAGAAACGCAGGGCTGCACCATATTTACAAGACTATGGTGCAGCCCTGCGTTTCCCCCTGCGCTGGTGCTACACTTTGCAGTGTAGTGCCAACGCAGGCACCCTTGCACCATAGTGCAAGGGTGCCTGCGTGCAGGGGAAGATTGTTTATCTGCAGGAAGTTCCTCCTGCCTGCACATGAACAATTTTGAAATGCCGTTTTGTCACTTTTATGTGTGCTGCCTAATGCAGCACACATGAAAGTTACAAAATGTCACCTTCCTGAACATTAACAATGTAAAATGTAAATCCGTATTTGTAAAGCGCAAACTACTCACCCTTACGGGTCTCAAGGCGCTGGGGGCCGTCGTGGAAATTAAGTGAGCTATTGCCCAGAGTCACAAGGTGCTGAGCTGCCGCCGGAGCCGGGGATCGAACCGTGAGCCCTGTGCTCCGAAGTCAGCTGCCCTGGCCGCTGCACCACACCTCTCCACTATCCAAGGCGTTTTGCTTTTTCCATTGGAATAAGCAAAAACATGGAGTAATAAAGCATTTCTCCTCGTTACGCCAAGTTAAGACCAGGTTTTCCATGGTCTTAATTTTAGTGCTGCCTCCTATTTACGCTGCCCTTG
This sequence comes from Calotriton arnoldi, assembly GCA_963921515.1. Taxonomy (NCBI): domain Eukaryota; kingdom Metazoa; phylum Chordata; class Amphibia; order Caudata; family Salamandridae; genus Calotriton; species Calotriton arnoldi. Next base: position 61,643 of record CAWUFW010019735.1, on the reverse strand, counting down.
TAAATAGAGGGGTGCGTCAAAATCAATGGGTGTTGCGGTGTAACGCCTACCTCAACTCCCAATGCCCACCCCTTTCACGATAAGCATTGCATGAAGGGGGCCTTATTTACAAGGCAGTGTTAAGCCACTTGGCTTAAGCTGCCTTGTAAATAAGGCGAAGCTCCTATCACCACGGGAACATCGCAAAAAGTGACGTTCCCATGGCGGTAGGGGCTTGTAAATATGCCCCTAAAATCCTGAGTAATTCGGGTATTTGTTTTGTGTGCACACATGTGTTTATTTTTTTCGAGTTACTGTTTTAATGTTTGAAATTTAAATCCTACAAATTGCTTAGGGGTCCCCGGCTTCCAGTGGTGACTCAATGGGGGTCCTCAGGAGTCAAAAGTTTGGGAACCACTGCCCTAGAGTATCGTGGAGGGGCACGGAGCACTCTGAGCAGGTCGCAGCCCGTCTCAAGGAATACTGGAAACCAAGAGGGAGACTTTTATAAGGGAGATGCTAAGATCGCCTCCGCTAATGGACGTGATACTTGTATCCGCACTCCGACAAATGGAATCAACGGAGGGAAGCATAGTGCAGTCCCACCGACAGTCGTGGGACAGAGCGTTCATCGTCTTCTAATGGATCCGGTCTCCAGCTGAAAACAGCTGTAACTGACGAATCAGTCCGGACGCTAAAAGGTCTGTCGGACAAGGACCCTGAAAGACCACTGAACTTCTTTCGGTTGAAACAGCCAATCACTGTAATCTTGGAGATACCTGCGGTACCAGTCCGCCGCAAAGTGCTATTGTTATGGAATGTATTCAGCAATGACCTAACTCTGAGACTGAGGCAGAATGCCAGAAAACCTTCACTATCTCCACTAGTAAAATGACCTCGTACCTTCTAACTTGTTGATAGTTCTCACTGCCAAGATATTGCGCAAGTTGAGTAGGATGTGGAAAAAGGTTCCGAAATGAATGGAGGGGGCAGGGAAGAATGATTGATAGGGGATGCTAGTAGCACCATAACTCTGGCAGGCGCCCGAAAGGGAACTGTCTGCATGGATAACACCGGTATGAGCTCCTTTTGGAGATCCCTTATTTCGGAGTGTGTAAGACCTAGTTGAGCCGTGTGGGAGGTCATAATCAAATCAGAAGTCCACCGTCCGAGACGGCAAGGGAACGAGATAATCCTGGAAAGTTCTAACCCAAAAAACACAAGGATACCGAATTTATAGTCGGAATCGGCCATTACATATTGTATCCCCGAAGGGAAAAGGAATCTGAAGAGGAGATCTGACGTCAGGAAAGTTGTGAGGCTAAGGCCTATGTCTGTGCTAAGATGAATATATATATCCCGATAAACACGACCCGAAGGCCGCCCTGTTCCCTAAGGGAGCCATCACCGATTTTAGTAATTTGTTGAAGCACTAGGAAGTTGAGGTGAGCCCGAAACGAAGGACCAAATACTGTAACTATCTGTTCCGTCATCGGAATAGCATGAAACGATGGAGGGAAGGAAAGATGGCGAAACTGGACGCCCTCCTTTGAACGCTAGCATGTTATGAATTGGTTGAATATGTTGGAAAGGGAGTATTTTGTATCAGTTAATAATAATGATGTGCGGCTAACAAGGCCTGCTACGCAGTGCTAGAGACTGTAATCTCTGAGGCCCTGTTGACTACTCCAGGACGGGGATATCCCGAGCGTCAACAAAGTTCTTCTAGGAGACTATTCTGCGCTCCTTTAGAATAGATCACATCCTCCTTATATCTCACCCATGCAATGCTTAGGGTGTCTGCATGTAATATTGTAGTGCAAAGCACAAAATCACGGAGGAGTAAAGGGGGAGCCAACCCTATGCACACGAGACGTGAAAATAATGTACCTAGCTCCTCAGCAATGCTGTAGTCTTAAATTATTCCAGCCCACAAGGGCGTAAGAGCCATATATAAATATCAGGAGCGTGTGCGCACTCCAAGGGCCAGCCTATTGTTGCAGCCGGGAAGGCGTAAAAGAAAAACTGCTCCGTCTAAAGTACGAGGCATTATGAGCCTCGGAGCAAACAGGGGACGCGTGCGATGTGCGTAGCTCAAACGTCCGAATATATCTATATATAGCCCAATTGGGCTATGCACCTCGGAGCGTGATCGGCTCCATCCCGCACTCGGCAACTAGGGAAAGCCTGTGGCGGGCAAGCGCGAAGCCGCGCAGTGAACAGAAAATATGTTCTGACATCTATCAGAGAAAATACCTTGCCTAGAATTTTACTTCAGAAACAACATTATTGAAAAAACATTATTGAAACACCAGGATTTGAACACATAACCTTTGAAATCAGAGTCAGATACCTTAACCACTACATCAAAATGCCTCGTTAGGAACACTGCCGGCAACAGAGCGTCTTGATTTTGTGCCCAGCTGGGCTAGATCTGCGTAATGACATCGCGCATCTCTGCTCCCGTGGGAGCGTCTTTATGCTGTGCCCGGAACCAGACTACGTAGCGCTCTCACGCGCACACAATCCACAATGCAGTGGAGCCATAAAAAACGCACATCGCGGAATCACGCATGTGCAACAACAACACAAGGCGCACATTGCTAAGCCCCAACTCAACGCAATGCCTGCAATTATGTCGCCCGAACGGGTCAACAAAAACCATAGCGGGGGCGCGACCTCAAGTAGGCCTGAGAAAAAAACAATAGTTGACAACACATAAACCAAGGAAGCGCTGTAGAAATACGTAGCCCAAATCCTACTGGAAAGTAGCCCAATAGGGCTACGCACATCAAAACTTGGGATAAGCAGGCTCTGGGTGTGTCCGGCTAATGAGGGGGGGGGGGCTCCGTGCGTTATAATCACCTAATGTTCGCCGTGGAAGGCAGCGCGGTACCGGGACTCCAAGCGGAAGCTTGAATGAAATTGGCCAAGCAGGCTGCGATGTTCGTTTTTATCCCGACATAGGCGGGACATTCAGAGAGCTTTCTTTAAGTACAAATCTGCCGAGGACAGCGCGTGAGCTAAGTACTGAGTACGGCTCCCCGGTCCCAGCGGGAGTCCGAGACCCCCTCAGGCGACCGAGCCGCAGTAAAACGTTTAAATATAATATAGTATAATGTGAGCTGTGCATGTAAGTAATAAATAGCGGCGCGTGCCTGATTAACATCTAAACGATCGAATGCACTTCGAAGGCAGCGCGGTACTCTGAGGCCAGCGGGGAATGAAGCAATGCCCAATCGGGCCACCCGCGGTAATGATATGCACTGCTCCCAGCGGGAGCACACCACAGATCAAGCCGCTCCCAGCGGCAGCCTCTCAAGACGCCTATCGGCTGACAAGGACAGCGCCCAAGCTGGAAAAGCCCATGGCAACAGAGCGCGCAACCTGAAAGGAAAATATATAATCGCCCACAGCGCAAAATCGCGCACATATGCAAAACACATGTATTCAAACGTAGCGCGATATAAGCGCAAACATAATTGCAACATCAACAGAAAAGGCAATTTAACAGTCAAAATGAGAGATAAAGCACATTATAATGTTTTGGGCACTTAACTTCCTGCGTGAGCAGCAAAGAAAGAGGAGGAGAAACAGGATACAGTGGCTCTTATAGGGCTATACAGGATGTGATGTATGGACGAGCATCATGGGAAATGTAGTTTTATTTGCATACAAAACGATTTTCATTGGCTGCTGTGAGTAGGAAATAAAAGAAAGAGAAGCATAATCCGAAGCCTCCGGTCCTTAATAGAATCAGCAGCAGCAGATTTGAAAATGCTGGGAACAATGTCCTCATGCTTTCTGTGTGCATGGCTTTGCAAGTTAAGTGGGCCAAAAAATGTTGCTTTCTTATTTTGATTTCAGGTACAACCTTAAAAACGGGTAGCATGTTAAAGTTTATTTATTGTCTTTCCCTTACTAGTGTTTTCCTGCTAGAGCTTCTGTTGCTTTTTCTTGTCTCAGAACAGTTCCGAGAGAAATCCTCTAATGAGCACAAGACAACCTGTTTAGCTGCCAAGGTTTCAGATTTCTTATGTGTGACATTTTTATAATTTCAGTGTAATTATGAGTGACATTCAATGACTAAGAGTGAAACTTTCTTGCTAACAGTATAATGTTAGCCACACTTAGTAGTAGCATGGCACAGCCTAGATCGGACACCTGTTGCCGGGCGGGGCTGGCAGAGAAACAATAAATTAAACGGAGATTCCCTGCCTTAGCCAGCCTGTGCCTCCCTGTTTGGTAACCAATCAAATTAATGGCATGATCAGATCATGATCAATTGACAGTGTCTGTCCAGGCTCTCTGCCACGTGTGACCCGAGGTCGACTACTGGATGTGAGAGGGACCCCAGCGGTGATCTTCTCCCTGTACAGTTCTCCAATTAGTCCCCTCTTTTACTGCAGTTTAGACTGACCCAGTTTTTTACATGTATTTAGAAGCTTCATTTTGTGGCTGGACATCCACATCTGTTAGATGCTATGGTTTGAGCAGGGGGTGCTCTTTTACATTAATTAGGTGGGTGTGTGGTTTTGTGTTTTGGTCTTCAAATCTTCAAAGTTCGTTTGGCTTGCATATGAGTTTCTGTGATAGCACGATATTTCCAAGTCATAATATATTGAGATTCCTATTCCTCCCGTTGTACACTAGTACCATCTTGTGACCTTTGAAAAACGAGCTCAGCTTTTATGCATCTGTCCCAGCAAAGCGAGAAATTGGAACTACACTGTTTTATCGCATTTCAGGACACCTTTCTTTTGCGTGATAATCTCAGGCATTGCAGTAATGCGGGAACATTACAGCAAATGCATTATTCTAACATGAGATGCGTGACACTTGGCAGGACTGAACCTGTGTACATAAAATGCATTTCAGCACCGGCTCCCCCGCCCCTACGGTGGAGAAAGAAACAATGTGTACACTGACATGTGGCTTGAGCAGCAAAGTTGTGTTAGCAGCAGTCCTTTCATTCCCCAAGTGCTAAATGTAAACAGGGCTGCAAGCCCCATTTTTATTCCATGTCTGATGTGCTGCCCCTGCTTCCTCTGTGGCCAGGGGTGGCAAGGGCAGCGTCAGGGATAGCAAGGGCCAAACCAGGGGTCGCAGCTGCGACCCCTGGCAACCCCTAAATGACGTCTATGCAAAAAATCCATTTCCTATGGAACAGCTGACTTACCTATAACTACCCAGCGGCAACCGCACTTGGATGGAGATATATGCACTAGGATGGAGGAATATATCTCCATCCCAGTACAGAGACTCTCGCGGGAGAGGCAATTAAAAAACAGAGCATTCTTAAAATGCTTCCACCAGCTGGGGTAGACTTGAGATGTGTTTCCCTGCCTGCACTGATGTGGGCAGGGAAACATATTACGACATTGCTCCTGCCCGGAGAAAGCAGCATAAATAGCAGCTCCATGCAGGCGGGAGCAATGCCGGCTCCCGCAGCATATGTGGAGCCGGCTGGGGCTGTAGGGCCCCTGGGCCTCCTCCCTGGCCCTCAATGCGTGGTTGGTGGGTGCCCACCTTTAATTGATGTGGACCTCAGGTAATGGAGGTCCCAAGGGGCGAATATGGTTTGGGGAGGGGGGGTCTGGCCCCCCTCCCTTTTAATAAATATGTACTCCCTGGCGGATGAGGTCCAAGGGCCTTAATAGGGTCTGGGAAGGGGGGCATGTGACCCCCACCTCTTAATTATCAGTTTGGGACTTGGACGTTGGGTACCCCCTGGGCCGAAAAGGGCTTGGGGAGGGGGTCCATGCACCCCCCCTCCCCATAAATAATATACCTGGCCCTGGTGGATGGGGTCCCCGGGCAATAGTTGGCTCGGGGAAGGGAGATACGTGGCCCCCTCCCCTTTAAATATATTAATTACCTTCTGGTAGTTGCCAGTACGTAGGCTACTAAATCACCCCAACAGCATCCCGAAAGGGGTAGGGCAGTCCGAATTAAACCTGTCTTACAAAAGTTTCTTATCTCACGATCCTACACCAACAGGCCGGAACCAATAAGAAGAATAGCTTTGGAGCCTGAGGGAAAAAAAGAAGAAAATGACTGGGTTGGCTGTCGTCCACCCTCTTGAGTGATTCTCAAAATTATTCCTAGGGAGTGGCCAACTACTCCAGAAAGTCCCTGAGAGAACCTGATAAATTTCGAATTACAGCTGGAACTAATTCATGCTTTAGCCACGTCAATCACCAAAACCTAGGGTAAACTTGACATCCTAGAACAGTGTTTCCCAAACTGTGGTCCGCGGACCCCCAGGGGTCCGTAGCACATTCCCAGGGGGTCCACAGGCAGCAGTTTTAATAGCACTGCAAAGTTCCTTGTATAATTAGCCGTTTTCGAGCAACAATAAAAGTGTCAAGAAAATGCCAGTGATTAATGTACCTGCTGGAGAGAGATGAGAGTTTTGTCCAGTGGCAGATTTAACTTATGTAGCACAGAGGGTTAATATGCCTACTGCAAAGAACGTGTACCATGCATTTTAAAAACAGTATTTTATGTGCATAGGTCTTTGGGTTACTGCTTTTGTCACAGAATACTGTGCAATTCATAAGGGACAATCGTAATCTAGCACAGTGACTTATAAACTGTCATCAAAGAGCTGCTTGCAAACTGCATGGTACAAGTTAGTAACTTATATTTTTTCCCAGTCTATCATTATCCTGATGCTGCTAAAAAGGTTTATTTGGGTGGAAATATATTTTTATTGTTAAAGTCGATGCTAACCACTGTGTTATGTTCTGAATCCTGAGTTTGTGCTTCTCCAGACCAAGCACTCTTTAAAAATGCCTACCAGTATGAATGAGGTGAATCCTACACCTTGTAGTCCCCTTTGCCTTATGTAACATTTTCTATATACTGATTTACACGTATGATTCATTGTCTCTATATGTGTGTGATGTAAAGTGCTCTGACATCCTACAATGGCACGAGAGAAGCTATAAAACAAATGAAATACATGTGTCAGAGGGGCTATGGAGAGATGAAAGGCACTGTTGGAGGGTGATAATAAGGGAATCATTGAAGAACCCCAACAAAGATTTTCGTATCCTGGTGCATAGTAAGGTCTTCATTTACTATTCTTTAAAAACCAATATAATTCATTATATAATGATAAATGTGTTGTAGACTGCACCATTGTTTCCTAAATTGTTTTGGGGGGAGAGCCTCCCAAAGCCTCCTTTGTAGTGGTCAGGCTCACTCACTGCACTTGGTGTGCACCGTATGGGGTCTGGTCTGAAAACATTTGCCAGGTCTGCTTTGGGTTTCCAGTCTGGCCCTGACAGGAGCAGGAGCCTCGTACTGCGTAATAAAACCAACCATTCAAAAGTTAGTCTCCGAGATGCAGCACCAATCTTCCCATTAAAATGTTTTGTTTTTTAAAAAATTCTTTCAATATAAAATACTAAAGGGGATATTTACAACAGAATTGGCAGAGTGCGTCGTTAGCCTCCTTGGCTTAACGACACGCTCCGCCACTTCAGAAACGCAGGGCTGCACCATATTTACAAGACTATGGTGCAGCCCTGCGTTTCCCCCTGCGCTGGTGCTACACTTTGCAGTGTAGTGCCAACGCAGGCACCCTTGCACCATAGTGCAAGGGTGCCTGCGTGCAGGGGAAGATTGTTTATCTGCAGAAAGTTCCTCCTGCCTGCACATGAACAATTTTGAAATGCCGTTTTGTCACTTTTATGTGTGCTGCCTAATGCAGCACACATGAAAGTTACAAAATGTCACCTTCCTGAACATAAACAATGTAATATGTAAATCCGTATTTGTAAAGCGCAAACTACTCACCCTTACGGGTCTCAAGGCGCTGGGGGCCGTCGTGGAAATTAAGTGAGCTATTGCCCAGAGTCACAAGGTGCTGAGCTGAGCTGCCGCCGGAGCCGGGGATCGAACCGTGAGCCCTGTGCTCCGAAGTCAGCTGCCCTGGCCGCTGCACCACACCTCTCCACTATCCAAGGCGTTTTGCTTTTTCCATTGGAATAAGCAAAAACATGGAGTAATAAAGCATTTCTCCTCGTTACGCCAAGTTAAGACCAGGTTTTCCATGGTCTTAATTTTGGTGCTGCCTCCTATTTACGCTGCCCTTGTAAATAGAGGGGTGCGTCAAAATCAATGGGTGTTGCGGTGTAACGCCTACCTCAACTCCCAATGCCCACCCCTTTCACGATAAGCATTGCATGAAAGGGGGCCTTATTTACAAGGCAGTGTTAAGCCACTTGGCTTAAGCTGCCTTGTAAATAAGGCGAAGCCCCTATCACCACGGGAACATCGCAAAAAGTGACGTTCCCATGGCGGTAGGGGCTTGTAAATATGCCCCTAAAATCCTGAGTAATTCGGGTATTTGTTTTGTGTGCACACATGTTTATTTTTTTCGAGTTACTGTTTTAATGTTTGAAATTTAAATCCTACAAATTGCTTAGGGGTCCCCGGCTTCCAGTAGTGACTCAATGGGGGTCCTCAGGAGTCAAAAGTTTGGGAACCACTGTCCTAGAACAATGTGAGCAAAGTGCACTCATGGCCGATATGGGAAAAACAACACGTGTATGCCACCCAATAATTAAAAGGATTTGTACTCTACCAGAGGTGCTAACCTCGATGATCACAGATTTGGTGTTAGCCCTTGATCTCCCAGAAAAACAAAGTATTCAATCAAAAAATTTGAAATTGCCCCATCCCTTATATACGCCTTTGGACACGGCGTGCAATCAATTAACCGCACAGGCATGGACGTCAATTCACCAAAATGCCAGGGGTAGCAAAAGTGACTTCACATGCCCCTTGACCTTCACTTTCCCTCACACATACATATGCTTATACATACACACGCATTCACACATACTCAGACTACACATACACACACACTCAGCCTACACATGCACACACATTCACACATCCACACACTCTCTCTTACATAAACACATTCAAAACTGCAAGCATGCACACAATATACATACATTAAAAAGCATTTTTTATTACTTACCTCAGCTGCCAGGGAAAGTCATATTCCAGCTATTTGTACTCCATTTTTTATTAAACTAATAGCGAATAATGTAATATTATTCACTTAAACAACAATTTCACAGGTATGTACCAAAAGATCACTGCGTTCAGCAGAGGCAAAACTGGTATCGGTGCCCAGGGTACGAAAAGCCAACTGGGGTGGCAGAAGTTTTGTGGCCTGCGCAGCTAAGGCCTGGAATAGTCTCCCGCTGCAGCTTAGATGCATGACTAATTTACTTGCTTTTAGGAAAGCCTTAAAAACATGGCTCTTCTCTGCGTAATTTCTGATCATAGTCACTCTGTCTTTATGCCTCTATAGGACTTCACACAGCGCCAGGACACCTTTGGGTAACAGTTGCGCTCTACAAATTTCAATAACATTAACATTAAAATATTAGTATAAAAAAATTTGACAAAAAACGAGGTGAGTAAAGCCCCCACCAATGTCTATAAGGACGAGCTGTTTCTGTTCCTGCCACTGATTTTGCCACTGCTGACGCCAGGGGTGGCAAAGGTAGTGCCAGGGGTCACAAGAGGCATGCCAGGGGTCGCAGCAGCTACCCTAAATGACGTCCATGCGCACAGGGGGAGTCAGAGTACTGAGAGACAATTCACCTGTCTGGCCAAGAGGAACTATAGGCCAAAGCTTTACCCTTGTCCCAGGGGGCATACCCAGGGCAGACTCAAATGCCATGCTTTGGCAAACAGTGAGAATATCTAATCATGCTGCATGGAAAACAAAACATCAACACCTGTGCAGACTAACTAGCCAAGGCGTAGCAAAAAAGTGAGAATGCACAATGGACTAGAGCACTTTCAAAATCTTGACTAAAAAAAAGCTAAAAACAAAGTCACCAAACAACAACTACTAAACTCACGCAACAGCGAGAATCAATTATGTGTAAACTCAATGGATAACTGTCCAGCTATCATGTATCCGATTTTCAAGGGAAAGGCGGCAGCCAAGAAAGTCAATGAGCACTTAACTACAGCGCAACATTCTGAACCATTGGCACCAAGCCAGTCAACATCATTTCTACCTGAAAGAATTATACAGGGCACTCCAGAATAACTTACCCCGTTTCAGTCTATGCCTGGGGCCGAACAGACTGCATCTCCTTACTCTAAACCAGGATCTGAAAAAAGAAAACCTGCAACCATAATTATGTCTCAAGATTTACAGGAATCAGCTACATGGCAACTTCAAAGTGCAGCTCAAATTGTGAAATGCCTGAAACTCCTCCCCCCCCCACTTCCCCTCCCCTCCGGACGGTAATACTATAGACAATTTAATGCTGAAAAGGCTACAAACAACCCCCCACCGAAAAACTGATCCTCATACCACAATACGCCACAGAGGGTCAACACTAAATTTCAAACAGATAAAACATGTTGCATCTCTTTAAAATCATTCCAACATTAATAGGCGCAACTACAGAAGATATCCTGGGGATAGAATTCAAATTTCTAGCAAACAGCAAGAATGCAAGAGAATTCACTATACTTACAATGAAAACTTCCTTAATAGCAGCAGGGAGCCTGTCCAAAAAATTCGACCTTTGAGGGCTAAGGTATTGAGATTATGAAATTAGAGGCACCCAAGTACCCACACTTATTGAAGGATCAAGGAGAGCCATCAAGGCTACAAAATAACCCCAATAGCATCCCGAGAGGGGTAGGGAACTCAGAATTAAACCCGTCTTATAACAAGTTTGTTATCTCACACTTCTACACCAATAGGCCGGATCCAATAAGAAGAATAGCTTTGGAGCCTGAGGGGAAAAAAAGAAGAAAAAGACTGGGCTGGCTGCCGTCCACCCTCATGAGTTATTCTCAAAATTAATCCTAGGGAGTGGCCAACTACTCCAGAAAGGCCCTAAGAGAATGCAAAATATAAAAATGTCATCATGGAATGTAGCCGGGCTGACTAAATTACTTAAATCTCTATCCGCAAACTCGTTCATAATGAATGCAGACCGACTATGCCTCCATGAGACTAGGTCAACGAGCCCTATATCAATCACAGGATCCTATGAAGTCAACCAAGCACAACATCAAAAACAAACATCTACGAGAGACCATCAGGCAGCCTTTTAAATATATGCAAGCATGGGCCTAGTACTGAATTTAAGGAAGGTTAATTCAAGCGAAGAAATGATCCAACTAGCCACCCTTGAAGGTCTTAATATAAAAAAAACAGTGAACAAAAAACTGCTAACCAATGTCTACTTCAACTGTTTTGGCCCAGGGCGAGCTGCAAGACTGTCTCAAATGTGTGAGTCTCTAGAATCTGTGTTTTGTAAATACTCTATGACGTCATATGTGGCAACTTTAATTTGCGCAAACTGGGGTTGGTATCGACGGAGCTCACAAGGGCGAGCCACGGTACAAATCCACTATGCTCCCTTCTTACAAACTATAATCTTAATTCTATATAGCAAGTATTAGAAGATAAATCCTTGGTTCCAAAATGCCAAATTATTTTTAAGACAATAAGTACCTTGGACTATGTGTTCGTCACTGTCTTATAGGCCGTAGAGATCTTTGAAATTCCCATTTGTAACCAGAGTAACCACCATCTCTTCTGTACCACCATAAACGCTGGTGCCAGCAAGCGAAAAGACCTTAAGACAGCGAGTGGATCACTTGGAGATGAGTGCTGGCAGTTGATCAGGAGAGTGAAATGGGGCCTAGTCTGTATGCAAAAATTAATATCTTGGAAACTAACAAGAGGCTTACATTTCAAGAACCAAACTGGTAAATATCTATTGTATAACTGGGCTAAAATTAACAATGAAATCCATCAGGCACTTGCTAATACCCCACAGCTCCAACAGACACCCACAAAGCCCCCATTTAAAAAAGGTCTCACAATAATAAATCTGAAAATCATGGAAAGTAAAAGGAATTTATGAATATTAAAAAAACTATATAAAAAATCAAGAGAAGCGGAATTAAAGATAATCAAGCATGCCCATAATCAACCAAAGTCAATGTTATTGATAAACACCAGTGGACACTGCATGTAAAAAATCTATACATAGTCACAACGGCAAGCAAGGAAGAAATGGGCTGGCTAGGCCCATCCAGGATGCCCCAAACTTAGAGGTGTGATTAACTGCCTATGGAATACGTAAAATCTTAGGGAAAATCAGACCTTCCGGCTCTCCTAGCCCCAGTGGCATTCCAAGGTCTTTAAAGAGGATACTGACCAGTGGTCAGCAATGCTACTGCCATTCTATCACTCATGCCTATCCTCCCAGCTGGTTCCGGGGAATTGGAGGGGTTCGATTCTCCACCCCATTTTCAAGAAGGGCGACAAGCAGAATCCAGCAAACTATCATCTCATTGTCCTCCAAGACATCGACGCAAAGATGTATGCCTCAATTCTGGAAAGAAATAACTGGAGCACTAGGTTGAGGCAAATGGGATAATCCCGCTTAATCAAACCGGGTTTAGGTAAAACTCATCAATTTTGGACAATATAGTGACTCTTTCCTATTTAATCCATCATGCCACCATCCTGAGATAACCCCCCCTCTGCGTGTTTTGTTGACTATTCTGCTGCATTCGACTCTGTTGACTGGAACATCTTGTGGAACAAACTTAGAGGGTGGGACATTCCAAATACTCTTCTGCAAGCAATTATGTCACTATATATTTCCATCTGGATTATGGCTAAGTTATCGCAGACACTGATAACAGGAAACATTTTGACAAACAACGGCCTAAAACAAAGGTGCATGCTAGCAATCTTGTTATTTAACCTCTACACCGCCGATATAGGTTCTGCTCTGATGAGTACGGCTAACCTAATCCCGCCAAAAATTGGAACCCACAAAGTAAATATTCTACAATACGCAGACGATATCTTCCTGTTGGATCCCTCCAGAGTAGGGATCCAGAAAGCACTAAATGCCCTTCACAAGTACAATTTGGCCAATAAAATGGTTGCCAATGGCTCCAAGACTAAAGTAGTCATTTATGGCAGGTCTCAAAAGAAAATGAGTCATGCTTGGAGTCTGGGACCATTAAAGATAAAAAGCGCCGATTCATTTAATTATCTAGGAGTTTAGCTGTTGTCAAATGGGGGAGTCAAATACATAAGGCATTTAGATGCAAAGGCAAATCTGTAATCTTTAGAATGTGCCAATTAAATAATTCTCTTGAAAGCCCATCCACTGAGCCAATAAGTCGTCTAATAGGCACAGCACTCCTCCTGACCATTAAATATGGCCACGAAGCCTATCCCAGTCAATTTGTCAAAGCAATGGAAAAATTTCAGCACAAGGCCTATAAAAAGGTTTTCAGACTTCCTTCATGTGTACATGGGTGCCTGATCAGGCTGGAATTTGGGCTAGAAGGTCAATCCTGGGCCAGCATGGCAGAGTTTCTAAAGTATTATTATAGGATTATGAAAGCCCCCCTTAACTCATTGAAAGCCATCCTTCAGAACATCTTTGATGCCGGAAAGAATACTTGGTCGAGCTATCTTCAAAGAACAATCACCTCTCTCCGAATTGATCAAACAGAGTTGAAAAGGCTCCACCTATCGCATGCATCGCTAAATACAGTTATAAAAAATCAGACTAAGTTACTCTCAAAAACAAGTGACCTCGGAAAACTCAAGGGCTCTTGGCCACTATGGGCCCTGGACAAATCATATGTTGACACAAATAGGCATGAATCAAAAAGAGGGGGACTAGGAGCCAGATTAAGGTCCAGTACCCGTGCTCCTCACTATAATTGACACGTCTAATCAGTGTGGGTACTTGTTCCTATGTGGAGAGGGTACAGAAAATGTTAAAGAAAAGGTGTGGTTGGAATATATGGTTACAGGGGGTTCTTCCTTATTTGGAAGTGTTGACCTCACACACCCTTGTGGGTGTCATGCTTCATCATCGGGCATTTTGCTCCTTGTGGGGCCAGCGCTGCAAGGCCTCACGGGCCCCGCGAGAGGGCTCTTTGTGGGAGATCTTTTCTTGTATCAGCCGTGATGGTGCATTCGTGAAACCTGCCTTAAATAAATAATGGTTGCCAGACTGATGGGTCTACAGATAAAATAACTAAATCCTAAATGCACTTCTCTTTCCAAAATTGTTATTTGCAGACAAAGCAACTATAAGTAGGTCTTTTAACCATCTTCTTTGCTGCTGCCTGGCACTTTTGAAAGCACAATGCACTTAGTTAAATCTCTGTTTTACGTGCATGGAGTTTTCATCTGCAATGAGGCAAAGCACTCGGTCTTCTCTATTACAGAGCCCAACCAGCTGCCCAAATTTGGCAATTAAATCAGCCTCACACAAACACATCTAAAAAAGGCAAATAAAGTCTGACAAGCTGCTAGCGGAGAATGAAGAACCTTGAAACTGGTATGGCATTTGGTGGGTATGGCATTTGGTGGGGATAGAGGCTGTACAAGTATACTGGGCGTACTATGTCTTCTTTGGGGTGACTGGACAGTACGCAGACTCTCCTGGAGCAGAGACGATTCAAAGTTCGCTGAACAATGACAATACTTGCCGTTAGGCTATTACACATGGGAATGGTCGCGATTAGATGTGGAATACATTTATATTATTTATCTTTGGCCTTTGGAGTAATATTAATTCTGCTAGATACTTTACTTGCACTTTATTCCAGGCACTAGCACTTTATTAGTTTTAAGCATTGTGCTACTATTATGGACCATATCTTACTAATACTCAAGCACTTTACAGAACTACAAGGTTGAAATCAATGTTGCTGCTATATTTTAGCTATTGTGAGTCTTGTCGTATTTTAATATATTGCTTTTCGATTATCAAAATATTATAAAAGATATTAACTAATCATACAATAAACATGTATCGTTGTCACCCATCATGAGTATAATTGATGGCAAACCAAAATTTACAGAAGAGGTTTCTCTCCCTTATAGATTGACAAGGAATAACAGCCTAAGGAGGAAAGCATGCTGGTCAGAAATTGGACCGAAAGTGATCCTAAATGTTTGGATACAACTTTATTCGCAAGCCCTACTGACACATTGGTAAGAGGAAGGCTAGGGAAATAGGACGCTTTCAGGTGGAACAGATGGTATCCGTGCCTGCCAGGCAATCTGTTACTTTGTCACTGAATGCGCAGGACACATAACATACATCTTGCTCAATGGGGACAAGTGCAGTCATAATAAAGTTACCTTCCCTCAAGCTACTCTAACATGGGGCTTCAGTGGGGGGTAGCGGGAACTGTTGATTGTTCTTGGCAGCTGCAGGTGACATTTCAGGTTGCTGGGGACAATTAGGGCATTCATTCTTCCAATGGCCTTCCTGGCCACAATAATAGCATGCCGTTCACCTTCATTACTGGGGTCCACCACTTCCCATTTCGTCCTCCCCTTTTCCCTGTTGGGATGTCCTTTCCTGCCCACTAATAATCTATTGTTAATATTGAATATTAAAAGCCATTCATTTCGTTCCACATTTTCTTTCTGATAATTTAAGCAATGGTTGCCAGCTGACACCAGTTCACCCCGATCCTTGCTTTGCAATGGTATGGTAAATTAGATTTCAAAAGCGCTCTTTTAACTATGGGTCTTATGGTGCTCAGTTAAGGAAATAAGCACAGTCTTAAGCCATTCCATGAAAATAATGTGCAAGGCGATAAGTTTGATTGGAATTGAGAACCAAGCAGGCACAACACCCAAGTGATGATTTACAAAAGGCAGTTTCTGTCAAAAGACAGTGATGTAAAGATCAGAGATTGCAAGGGAGGGAGAATATCTGCAAATTTTCGAGGAGACAAATATAGGAGTTAATCCCATAAGAAAATGTTACACCATACATATGATTTTTTTAATAAAACAAAATGTATTGTTTTAATATAATACAGCATTAACAATCACAATGCAACCACAGAATCAAAATCATCTAAAAAAGGATTGCACTTTGTCGCAGCACATTATCCATCCAATAGATCCAATAGTAGTCCCATCACCACCCACAAATCTTGTGGTATTTATGTGGGCTGCCTCTAGCCTTATAGATGCACCCCCTCATTTTCGCACAGATATCCATTGCTTTTCGCCATGCGCCAGTATGAGGGGGATCAGGAGATTTCCAATGTTGGGCAATGTCCCATTTAGCAAACGTCAAACCAATACCAACCAAGGTACTGTCTCCTGTACAACCCCCATCTCTTCCAGGATACCTAGGAGGGCATTGCGTGGATAGAGGTACATGGGTCTTCCAATTATTAAAGAGATTGGTAAGAACTCTGGACCAGCATTTTGCAATGACGGGGCAACTGCACACATGGAAAAAAAAATCACAATTGGCAGCATTACATCGAAAGCATGAGGGCGAGGGGGAGTCTTCCCAGCCCGCCATAACGTCTTGGGAGGGAAAACAGTAGTATGCAAATAATCTAACTGTATAGGGTGCAGCCGCAAGGTAATAAGCTCATGTGAAGCCACTGTGACATCCCTCCAGCCACTTTCATCCTTGGGACCCACCAAGACTTCCCACCATTCTGTAAGTGCCGTAAACAAAATAAAAACATAATTTTTTTTAAATATTTGTATATACATGATACTCATCCCCTTCCCCAGTTGGCTGAGGGTGACCTTGGCTTCAAACGGCTGTGTTCAGAGGGATTGATCAAAGATGTCAAGTGGTAGGCCAGTGCATTGCGAAGCTACAAGTATTTATAGAACTGGGTTTTGTGCAGGTCAAATTCATGTTGGAGGATCTGGAATAAATTTATTTGTCTGTCTTACCAAACATCGCCCAGCTTGGTAATCCCAATAACTTCCCATTGTTTAAGCCCCTCTAATAAAGCACTATGAAGAAGCCATTATCCAAATCAAAGAGGCGTGCCAAATGTGTTTTATTTTTAATTACAGCCTTATCAACGGAGGGCAGAGAGCAAACAAAGAATGGCTACCTTAGTTAACTGTATCCATTTTGTATAGAATGTAGCTGTCCTAGCAACGGGGCTTCCCAGCGCTTGTCCAGTGGAAGAACAAACTGCAATTATCGGCCTATTGAAGGAAGAGAAAGAAAAGGGACGCTGTTTTTTTTCTGAAATGCAAATGATTCGCGATGTTCCTGATGGCGAGAGGAAGAGATGGGGCCTTGGAACGGAAAGAGCGGCCTCCCGCTCCTACTTTCCTAACTCTGGGAACAGTGGCCAGATTGAGGTCGGCCGAAAGCAAACAACCTGAGGGCCTGTATGGGGATATGAGGTTGAACAAGATGGGGGCCCCCGTGTATTATGGGGGATACATACACAAGGTCTTATGTTGAATACCCTTGTCCACAGGGAGACAGTGCAATTTACAAAGACCAGAAACAGAGCATAATTTAGGAAGGGAGAATAGCAGCCTGGCAGTGACGTTTTGGGTCAGCAGGAGTCTTCCAGTAACTGGCTTGTTGGCTTCCAGGTACAGAATGTTACAGTAGTCTAACCGGGACAAAATTACCACCTGAATAGTGGTTTGTCAAGTACTAGGGTCAAAAAGACAGAGAAGGGGTTTGAGACCTCTCAAGAACCCAAAGCAAGTGCCTGCTACCGATTTGGCCTGCGCTTCAAAGGTCAAGGAGCTTTCCATCCAGATGCCTACATTTTTGATTGAAGTCTTGGGGGGAGGGGTGCCAAGGGAGGAAGGCCACCAATGGTCCCCCCAAGAGTGGGTATCTTTTCCTAGTAGAAGTATTTCTGTTTTGCTCGCATTCAGGAGTAGGCAATTGACATTCATCCACTCTGCAATAGCTAGCATTCCCTATTGAAAATTTTCAAGGTCTTGCATAGGATTTTCAGAAAAAGAGAGCATGAGCTGGGTATCATCAGTATACGACAGCAGCCAAGCCCCAAAGATTTGATAACCTGAGCCAAAGGTTGAATATAAATATTGAACAGAGTAGGACTCAATGAAGAGCCCTGGTAAATGCAGTGGCATAGAGTGTGATGTTGGGAGCTATAGGGGGAGAAATGACCTGGAAGGATCCCAAGGATAAAAAAAAAAAAAGGCAAACCAGGAAACTGCTGACCCACCTATGCCGATACCCTGTAAGCGCTGGAGCAAGATTTTATGGGACAGCTTATCAAATGCGTCGCTCAAGTCGAGCAAAATCAAGGCTGAGGATCTGTCTTAGTCCAGAGCACTACGGAGTTGTTCAGTAACCGCAAGAAGTGTGGATTCTCTATTGTGTGCCAATGTGAAGCCATTTTGAGAGGTGTCCAAGATCTGATTGTCTTCCAGAAACTTGGTTAGGATGGCATTAATGTGTCTCTCTGCTACGTTAGCAAAAAAAAGGTTAAGAGAGAAATAGGGTGGAAACTTACAGGTTTGGAAGCATCCAAAGACAGTTTCTTAAGGAGGGGGAGGACTTTGGCATGTTTGCAAGGACTGGGTACTGAAGCGGATGACAGAGAGAGATTGACCAATTATCTCAACTAGCAGGGCATCAATCACCCATCAAGACATGCCTCAACACTTAGTTCTCCCTGTACCCCTCCCCTGTTATTGTTCCTCCCTTTTGCTCAACCACTGATTTATTTTAATTCAATTCAGCTGTTCTGATTTTACTCATTATTTGTTATGAACATGCACTGATGTAAAGCACTCTGATATCCTCGGGTCTTGCCAGCGCTATATAAAACTCCTAAATAAATAAACAGGGTGAGAGAAGAAAGTCCTGAAGTTTGAGGAACAGATCCGGTTTAAGCGGGCCTGCAGGTGAGCTGGACTTCACTTGGCTGCAGAGAGTATGCAACTAAGGCAGACTCAAAGGGGATAGCGAATTGAACAAGGATGAAGGAGTGGTGGTAGTGCCATGTGGCCTCGCAGAGGGAACATCAGAGTGAAAATGAGAGTAGATGTCCTCTATCTTGCCAGTAAAATACTCTGAAATTAAAAGTGTACATTGGAGGCTTCAAAGGAGTCCGCTGAAAGCACTGGTTTGATAAGGCTATTTCCTAAGTAAAACAATTCTTTAGCAGAGTTGCTGCTGTTCCTAATTTTATTCGCAAAATGCTCTGCCCTAGATTTCAAAATTCAATTATGGTAGGACTTGGTAGCTGTATCATACTTTTAGTGAAGGACAGTATGCTTTACTCCAGAAACATTCTAGGGCCGTACAGTGCTTTTTAGCAGAGATCAGGGTTTCATTGAACCAGGGAGCAGCATGCTCTTTCCTACCAAAGACCTGTCTAACAGAGGTGAAGACGTCTGAGGTTGAAGTGAGCCAGGATTCTTAGGTGTTGTTAGCTGCCTCTGCTTTAGGGGCCAGCTGGGGCAGCTAGTCTGAATGAAATCCCCACATGTTTGGGGGTCAATCTCACAGGCGTTTGAGGATCGGGTCAGAGATAGCTGTTTGCATTTGGTGAGGCAGGCGGATGGACAGGGGGAGCAGATCATGACGTGGTCAGTCCAGGACATGGGAAAAGGAGTTGCGACCCTAACGGAGCAAATATTTGAGAAGACTAGGTCTAAGAAGTGGCCAGCTAAGTGTGTCGCACCACTAACTAACTGTTAACTGTAGAGCAGCGAGATTGCCTATAAAATTAGCAATATCGCAGTCGTGGCATCCAAGTGAAGGTTGAGCTCTCCAAAGATGTTAAAGTTGGCTGATTTAATGATCAGTGAGACGCTAAGGTTGGCTAATGCCTCCTTAAAGGCTTTAGAAGGGTCAGTGGGACAGTAAATTAGAAGCCCTGATAAAGTGAAATTGCTGTTCAAAGCAATTTTAAAGAGGGCGCTTTCGCAGTCTGGAATAGTGCAGAGGGTCAGGCTACAGATGTATCTGTCCCTGTAGATCACCTCAATGCCACATCCTCTGCCACTGGTTCTGTTGAAATTCTTCAAGTAGTACCCTTCAATTTCGGAATATACATTTTTCTCTCTCTCTCTTGTTCTCAGACTTACATGTACACATTAGTTAAGTCACAGGGTGTACACTGGGGTTTCCAGCAGAGCATGTTTCGTAGCTTCCACATTGAAAACTCATTTCCTACTAATAATGAAAAATGCCTAGGAAGAAATTTTAGAAGACTGGAGGATGTTTCTAATATATAGTAGAAAGAGCAAGGGTCCATGGGATCTTAATATCAAAAAACAATTTGCATAAAGGGATAGGAGTGGGTGAAAACATGGGATGGGCGATTGTGTTTTGTTGTGTCAGTGTGTGCATCTATAAACAATATAGCAGGTCACAAGGAAGCATGAATTAAGTTCACCCTCCATGTGTCTACCACTGCTGCTTCAACTGTTAATTCACAACTGTGGCATCATTTTTTGCACTATATCTGCCTTGCTCGTGTACACATCTGGATTAATAGTTCTTTCATGGTGTTCCCACATTTGGTGCAAATGCAGTGTCTCCGCTGCTAATTGGGCTTGGTAGATGCTTTGCAGGCACCTATAGATTCTAATCCTTTTGTGCTAGACAGGACTACCCTACATCCAGCATATTTTAGTAGGCAGAGCATCCAGACTTTTAGTTCTCATGCTCAACAGGGAACAAAAGAACACCTCTCATACATACAAATTAGTGCAGATAAACCTTACGCTTCCAAGGGCTTTTAGAGCCCCAACGTTTGTTTGCTTCACCGGGGGTCCAGGCTGCAATACCTCCTGAGCCGCTGACATCGCTGGGGGGGGGGGGGACTCAGTCACCCAGCAGGCTCCGCTCTTGGCGCAGCGCAGGAGGTGACGTCACCCTCCCGGCACCTGAAAACAGGCCGAGCTCTCCCGCAGCTCGGAAGGCGCGCGGGCGTGCCCGGGCTGCGCCCGGGCCAAGGGCGGGCCCGTCTGCGCTTGTCCGCGGCCGAACGAGGCAGGGCTGGGCCACACACCTTGGTCTAAGGTCTTTGTACCTGGATATCTGCCTTATCCCCCACTTTGAATATTACTGTTTTTGGTAACATTTAAGTAGGACATGGCGGAATCCCAGTGAGGCGAGGACCATAAGCGCCTAACAGAACGGAAAAGCGTTGAGACCCTACGCCTAACAAACTATTTTGTGCCTGCCCATCAAAATACTGGTGAATTTTTTCTATTGCACTCGTAGTAAGGAGGACTTGTAATCGGCAGGTGTTAGCAGCAAGTTACCTGAACTGGTCTTCCTCTAGACGTGCGTTATTTTCTTTCTTTTTTAATACTTTTTAGGTCCAAATGGTTCAGCCAAATTGTGTTTGATTTTAATAATTGTATTTTTTAGACTCTCTTAGATTTGCTTTTGTGAACATTTAGTGGCATTTAGCATTTTTAACCCATTTTTATACCGTGAATTTTACATTTCGTATTTTTTGCACATTGAACCTAGCTCTTTGCACCTTGCACCTGGCACTTTGAATCTAATCCTTAGATTTTAGCACTTTGCACTTTTTCCTCTGTGCATTGCACTTTGCATTGCATCCTGCATTAGGCACTTTGTGTTCCCAGTCTTATAGTTACAAATTAGTATTTGTTAGTTTCCTACCCTAAGATATTTTTTGGGATAAGTTACTGTACCTTTTAGGAGACAGAAATGGTTAAGCGTAAGCTGCAAAAATCGGTAGCCGACACCCCAAGCACCACTATTGATTCTTTCTTAATGCGTGCAGTTAGTGCGATTACTGATGAAATCGATAGAACGGAACGCCGCCTATCCCTGGGACCTGGTATGGTGACAGAAGGGTTGGCTGGTGAGGGCAGTGGATTAGCCCAGGAAGAGAATGTACAACCAAGGGAATTTATCCATACTGAGCAACAAGGCACCCCAGGGACAACAGAAAATATAATAGACCCTGGTCTAGATCCACATATGCAGACTGATCCCCCACGTTTACACGTACCTGACGGATCATCTACCCTGAAAAGAAAAAGAGGTTGTAAGAAGAGTCAGGTAACGGTGGGGAGTAATAAAAGTAGGAAAGGACCTTTGCAGAATTTGACAATCCAAGCATGTGATAGTTTAATTGATCAAGGCACCCCCATAAATTTACAAGCTACACAAATTGTAGCTCTTGTAGCAATAAATATCGAAGAATTGCTAAAACCACTCTATAATAAAATAGATAAACTAACTAGCGAAGTAATCAAGATTAGCGGTTTGCTAAGGAATACAAGCAACAGTCTTGGGGAAAAGAGGAACGTAGCAAAGGGGGGGACCCACTGAACAGCCACCCCAGGTAACAGCTGCCACTGATAAGGTAACAAGCAAGGAGACAGGCAGAAATATAGGTTGGGGACCTCATGACACAGCACCCGTAGGGAGTAAAAATGGAAGTAATGAGTTAGTAAATCACTTCCAACCAAGTCAAAAGACCCTGAATAACCAACCATGTCAAACCAGAGGGGATGGGTCCGGGCTGGATCGACCAACTATAAAACATACTAAGTTAAGAGAAAACAGGGCTTTTGAGGGAAGAGCCGACGTATCCATACATTTACCACCAGAATGCTGCCCGTATGTTGCAGTCATGGTTAATGTGCCCCCCCTACAGATGGGCCAAAGGGAGACACACGATACCATAAAAAACAAAGTGGTTCACTGGCTAGATAAGAACTGTGGATACCCAGTGGCAGGAGCAACTCAGATACTCCTAACAAGAAGAGTAAGCTGGATTGGCCCCTTAGCTAAGAGTCTCAAAGGAGATTGTATAATCATTAATTTTAGAAATCCAAGCTGGGCAAGAAATACCCTGGACAGAGCAGTTTCACCATTGCATTTTGATCAGAATCTGTCATTACAACCCCTTGGCTTTTTTTACAGGCATCTAAGGTTTGCACACTATAGGGAAGTTGAACGAGGTCATTTTAGTATGAAGCCTATTTTGCCAATTCATCCCCAATACGCATTACCAGTGTCAAACAGATATCAAGCCCTGAGTACTTTACAAGAAAATGATTGACACAGGGATGCCCGTTCACCCAATGTGGAGTATGTCTCTACTGGAGTCAGGTTAACTGAACATGGAGCTGGGGTACCAATTGCTAATAATTTATTAGTAAATACACCAATTGTTCTTCCAAACATCAAGAGCTTACATGTAGAGACCCCATACACAAGTATGGATGAAGAAAGAAAATGTGAATGTTCTAGTGATAAATCAGGGAAAACATTAGAAAATGGCTATACAATTATTACGTGGAATATAGCCGGCCTATTAAGCAAACAGGATTCACTAGGATGGATACATTTTATTAATGATCATGACAATCTGTATGCAAGAAACCTGGTGTACTGATCATGTTTACATAGAAGGGTTTACCTCGTATGGTTTATTGGCAGTGCCTTCCCCTGCAGGTAGAGCAAAAGGGGGTCTTTTGATTCTCATGTCAAATAAACTACCAGTTGTTGTCAAAAGAGTGATCACAATTGGAGTACACTCAGATTCTGTGGTTGTATTGTAAAGATGGCAGGGTTGTGATTATGGTCGATCACTACAATAATGTGTTAGATTCAACTCGCAGGAATGTTGTATTTGAACTGAACAAAGGACTTGATAATCTGATAGGCACGATTAATACCAATTTTGTAATCATGTGGGTTGATTTTAATACGCAAATATGCCCATTGTCTATGACCAAAGTCTGCGGGTATAAGAGTGATGAAGGTGATGACTGTATACACTTTCCACACAATAATTATGGAGGAGCATTAAACACCATGATGGTGAAGTACGACCTTGAATTGTTACAGTGTGCCCGCGACACGAACGGTGGTTTAATACCAACTTTTATAGGCAGAAATGCAAAATCTGTTATTGATCATGTGTTAATTTCTACAAGTATTATTCATATGTGTTCTACTCCAAGGATCGCTCAGTTAGCACTTAGCGACCATAATTGCATCATAATGTCAATATTGGTATGGGGCAACAAAACTGTTTTACATCAAGATATTATTGTTAATATTGCCCCTGTTAGACCAAATGGAACGCAAATCAAATGGGAGGGGGTCGACCCAATAAAAGTATTACATGACATTGTTTTAAAATGCAGAGCAGAGATCTCCTACTGCCTTGATGAGGATGTTAACCCCAACAAGATGTTAACTAACTTTAGTAAAATTAATAACATTATCGAAGGGATATTGACTGTCCCCCCTTGGGAAAAAACTAAACAATGTAGGGGATGGTTTGATCACACTTGCACCCAGGCCTCTAAACAACTGAAACAGGCTCTTAATAATAAACCTAGGAATACCGAATTAATTAAAAATCTACGACTCAATTACAAATCCGCCCTTAAAGTAAGGAAAAGAGTTACAGGAGCTAGCGTGGGACAAATTATCATTGGCAGCAGACACAGCTAACAAGAAGTTATTTTGGGAAACTGTTAATTTGCCGTTTTTAAAAAGTGACTCACTTTCAGAATTACTATCTCATGTTGGCTGTGAAGCATGGGTGATACATTTTTCTAGTATTTTTAACTCATCCGATCATGAAGTACCTAGACCCCAAAGCCCATCACAGTGTAAGTGGCCTGTTATACCCCTAAATATCACACTTGATGAGGTTAAGGTAGGACTGAACGGAAGTAGGGGAGGGAAAGCACCGGGCCCAGATGGGGTCCCAGTGGACGTTTACAAAGCAGCTATAGATCTATTGGGGCCCATTCGTACCAGAGTTTTTAACCTAGCAGTGACGGAATGTACACCGCCGACATGGGGCCAATCTGTCATTATTCCCATTTTTAAAAAAGGGCATAAATCGGAAGCTAAAAATTATCGTCCCATTTCTCTCTAAGACTCATCAGTAAAAGTGATGAGCAAAGTGTTATTGGTAAGACTAGAAGAGTGGGTCACTGAGAATGAGATTTTATCACCAGAGCAATATGTTTTTAGAAAAGGGCTAGGAACGATAGAGCAATGTATTAATTTAGAACTTTTAATAGGTAAATATACGTGTGCAAAGCAGGGGAGATTATATTTATGCTTTGCAGACCTCAGTAGTGCTTTTGATCTTGTTGATCATACTGTCCTGTGGCCAGCTTTGCTTAACCTTGGAGCTCCTGAACCTATTATCTTTTCTCTCGCAAGGTTATATGAGAGATTGTCATGTAAAGTTCGGTATGGGCAACGTGGGGAGTGCACTCCAAATTTTGAGGTTAAACGAGGTATCCGCCAGAGCTGCGTCTTAGCACCACTGCTTTTTACATTATTTATAAGTGAGGTTGACAAAGCCCTCCAATCGGTGCAGGCGGATGCACCCCAAATTGCTGGCAGCCCTATACCAGTTCTGCTTTACGCAGACGGCGCTGTGCTTCTTTCCAGAACCCCAGTTGGCCTACAACAATTAATGGACAAGTTTAAAACTTTTATTACTAGAAGGAAACTGTTAATCAATAAAACAAAAACTTTTACTATGGTATGTGGCCCTAAACTCAAGAAACATAAAACCTTTTTTATTGACAGCACTAGAGTGGAAACTGTTAATAATTTCTGCTATTTGGGAATAACTTATTCAGGCAATGGGAACTGGACGCATGAACTAACTAACGTCCATTCGAAGATGTTAAAGAGTGCACATGGGGTCTTCCGATTTGCATCAAAATTGGGAGATCGTCGTATAAAGGATATGATAGATATATATATAAGGCTAGATGTGCTTCCATTGCTTTGTATGCCTACAGGGGTGTGGGGTCACAACTGCATTCAGATTCTACAACAAGAAGAAAATTCTTTTTAAAACGTCTTTTATGTCTACCTTCTTCCGCAACCACAGAGATAATGCATCAAGAAGTAGGAATAAATTATGTATCAGACTTGATCGCCGTGCGACCATTAATGCTTTGGAGATCTATCTGGGCCAAGGACAAAACTAAATTTACTCAAACAATCATTAAGGATTGTTTACAATTGGATAACAGTTCACGTATCCCTTGGTTAAAATATATCATTGACCTATATAACGAATTATTTAAGATTAAGATCTACGAAAATCCAGGACACGTGATAACCTTTTCAAAACAGGAGAGAAAGGATACTTTCTTGGCCCATAAAAATGAGAATCGCATGAGTTGTAGGGAAGCAAACCACATATATATTTTACAAAACAATTGAACGCAGAAGTGGTTTTCAAGACTATCTATTGTCACTAAGCCTTCACATCGTTTTGTACTAACAAGATTGAGATTAGGAATAGCACATCACCTTGTTGCTTTCCCTGTAATGAAAACACGGCCTACATCCTTGTGCCAATGTGATGAGCGATCCAAACAGAGCACTATGCACTTTCTGCTTTTTTGTAATTTCTATTTGTATTTTAGATGTTTTTATTTGAAGCCACTTTTTAAAAAATACAATGTGAGAACAACCAGTGCTGCTATGAAATTACTTGCTACTCTTAATGATCCAGGGAAATGTTTTTATGTTGCGTTATATATTCAAAAAGCAATTGATGTGAGAAAAGGCATTGTCCCTATCAACTGATTTATATGTAATTAACTGGATTGTTTTATGTACGGTTGACTTTGTTTTTTATAAACCATATTTATTTAATACTTGCTATTGCTTTTCTGGTTGTTGTACATACCGAATAAAGCTTGCTGAGCTGAACTGAACCTTACAGTTCCTATTTGGTAGATCCTTCAACTTAAAGAACAAGTTACTTACCTTTGTTAACCCATTTTCTGGTGATACTCTATCTAACCACAGATTCCTCACCTTTAGAATATCCCTCAGGTGTCGGACTGGATCCAGAAATTCTCTTAGCAATGCTTCCTCACACCGCTAGATGGCTCTGTGATGACTCAGTACTGTCCCAGAAGTGATGAAGAACAGTTGCGTATAAGCACCACAACAGCATGCCAACGTCAGCTCCTTCCTTTCGGCATCTTCGAACATGGAGCCGAAGCATAACTCTACACTTGGCAGGCTTCTGACGACTCTTAAAAATTGAAATTCAGAGTACAAAGGAACAATGTCCGTTCTTAAATCTACAGGATTCAAACTATGATGCAACTGCAGAAAATGGATGTCGCTCACAGATATACACGAGATGCATCTTAAGTGTTTGGACTCGGAGCACGACTCCAAGACATGCGAAGAGTGTGCCCTGATTCACCTGAAGGTGTTCTGGGAAACAAAGGTGTATGTTGCCAAACACAAAAAATCATCACAAGCATATAAGCGCCACCCCAGCCATAACATCAGTTTCTTGCTTGACTCTTTCTAAGCCTTTCACCTGTCAGCAGCAGTGTGCTGATCTCTAAATAGGGACCGTTTTACATCGGAAAAAGAGGACACACTTCCGAGTAGGGGGGTGGGAGGGTGTTCTGAGGAGGAAATCTGTAAATAGATCGAGTATCCACAAGAAAGACCATTACCGAAGGTATACAACTTGTACTTCTGATGGATACTTCTAACCGCAGATTCTTTACCCTCAAAATAGACACCAAAGTAGCACCTCCCGAAGGTTGAGGGTCAAGGCAGTGGACTGAGACCAAACAGACCTGCAGGATCGAGCAAGCAGAATGTCCTTCCTATCGGACCTGGTTGTCAAGGTATTAGTGCTTCAGGAACATGTGTACCTAGGCCCAAATCACAGCCTGACAGATGCCAAGGACTGCCACTCTATGTACAGGTGCAGTGGCAGCTGCCTTAGCCCTTGTGGAACGTGGAATGGGTTCTCGGTCCCACTGAAGGCTGCTTCTTAACCAGTGCATAGGAGATCTCGATGCTGAGGACAATTCACCTTGAACTGTTTTATTTCTGCACGGTCCTACCCTTCTTTGCCTCCAAGAACCCCTCCAAAAGCTGATTGTGCACCAGATGATCCTTGGTACGATCAATGTAAATGCTTAAAGCTCTTTTGGGACCGATGGAATCTCTCCTCCTCTTTTGAAGAGTGAGGTGGGAGCAAAGAATGCTGGCAGAGTGACAGATTGACCAACATGGAAAGGGGTTACAACTTTCAGCAAGAAAGCCGCCCAAGTTCTTAACACCAGTTTGCCTGGAAAAGGTGTTGTAGGAAGGTGGCACTGACAAAACCTAGAGGTCACTCACACGACATGCTGAGGATAGAGCAATAAGCAAGACTATCTTCAGAGTCAGAAGATGCAGCAAGCAAATGTACATCGGCTCAAAGGGCGTTCACATTAGATACGTCAAGACCAAGTTAAGGCCCCACTGTGGTATGGCTTGGGAGGAGGGAAAATGTGTGTCAAACCTTTAATAAACTGCATCACAATAGGTGATTTAAACAGGGATGGCTGTCCGGTAAATGCAAAAATGCCGAAAGATTCAGCAAGTAACCTTTAATAGTGGCCACCTCAATGCCTTACTGGGCCAAAGACAAAAGCAATAAAACATCAGACAGTTTATCTTGAAAAGAGTATGTCTCACAGACTCCAAACCAGACCTCAAATTTGTCTTAGGGCTCAGCAGAAATGGACATCTAACTACCACTTCAGGATGTGTATCAAACACAGTTAACTGCTGCCTCTCAATCTCCATGTTTGGAGGAGTAGATTACATAGGTGTGGGTAAAGTACCCTGCTCTCTTCTTTGACACTAGATCCTCCTGAAGTGTTAACGTGATCGGAGGGTAGTTACCCATGCCCAGGATCTCCAGGTACCAAACTCTCCTGGCACAGTACGGAGCCACCTGAAAGACTTGGGCCCGGGTGATCATAATCTTTTTCAGAACTTGTATCAAGAAAGGTGGGGGCAGGAAGGCCTACTGGAGTCCCATGTTCCATTCCAACTAGAATGCATCTCCAAGTGAGTCTCTTTGCGGGAACTCCAAAGCGCAAAACCCTTGACACTAAGTCTTCTTGCCAGTGGTGAAAATATCTAGCCAGGGGTCTCCGCATGTTTCGGAAGATTCCCTGCACCTCCTCTGGATGCAGACGCCATTCATGATTTGCGAGATGCCGCCAGCTGAGCTCATACACCCTGGCATTCAAAGAGTCTACAAAATGATTAACGACCAGGGAAATGCCCTAATGTTTCCACAAACTCAAAAGGTACAGAGACCCCTTTTAAATTGCGCAGGGCCTTACTCCACCCTGTTTGTTTAAATAACATATGGCATTGGTGATGTCCATGAGAACCTGCATCAGCCTCCTTTTGATAGATGGCAGGAAGGCCTTCAAAACCAGATGAATAGCTGCATCTCCAACAGATTGATATGGAGCTGGGTTTTTGCAGGAGACCAGAGTCCTATGATCGCCCCCCTCCGCCAGGTGGCCACCACAGCCCAGCAATGATACATCAGTCACCCCCACCATCTCTGGGTGGGGAAGGGAGAGGGGTCTGCCACTGGTAGACTGCAGATCATGCACAGCTTCCTCTAAAATCTGAATGGTATCGGACAGGTTTCCTTAGTGCTGGGCTCACTGAATATTGAGATTTCATTGCAGGGCCTGCAATGCCATGTGGCATAGTCGACAAGGATGATGCAGGAAGCTAAAAGGCCAAGAAGCCTCAGAGGTGTTCTCACCAAGATCCAGGACCATGGTTGAAACATTAGCATCATAGCCTGAATGTACTGGACTCGTTGCACAGGGAGGGTCTTGAGCTGCACCATATCCAAGACAACTCCAAATAAATGAAGCCACTGTGAAGGAGTCAGGTGGAGCTTTGGCTCATCGATCACAAACCATAACAATGTCAGGAGGCATGCGAAGGTTGGAGATGTGGCAAGCCTGCCTTCAACAGCCAATCATCAAGGTAAGGGAAAACTAGTTTCTTTCACCTTCAAAGATACGCAGTGACCAGTCTTCACTTTTGTGAACATTCAAGGGCACTGTTGCAGCGGAAAGCTTACAAAAAGTTTCTTACCACGTAAAATAACCTAATATCATTTGGGCCCATTTTATATTACTCCTTTTTTTAATGACTTTCATCTGTTACCCACCATTATCATGCAACTTAGGTCCTCCAATGGATCTTTTTTGGTGAGCTCATAGGGACTAAAATGTTCGGATGATGCAGGCAATTATCCTATGAGGACCTGGAATAGATAATTGCTAACTTGACAATGACCTTCACAATTCAATAATTCAAACTTTCTTTAGCCACTCATATAGATTACTTAGGATAACAAATATGACCAAAAGAATGAGACAGAATCAATAAAGATAATGCAAGAGAAACATTTATCTATTGGGACTGATTGCATAGACAGATCAGAAACACATTTGAAATTGGATTTAATGATAGGTTCGTTAATGCAAATATCCACACAGTTTTGCACAGATCAAACATTTAACAACAATGATTCAGCCTACAAAGAGCATGGGAAAGATAGAGATTTAGTTAATTAATCATACAAACCAAGCAAAGCAGTTCGCTTCAGGTCTGTCCTCAGATAACTCAGTCCAAGTTCAAACTGTAGCACTGCATGCCACAGTAGGAGTCAGATACCACCTCACGCTGAAAGGTTATTTCCGGCAAACCCTTGATAGCACGCAGAGCACAGGATTAGAGGTCACAGGTTGAATTTAAGTCCAGTTCATCCGAGTCTCTCATCCAAAGTAAAGAGAAAACAGATATAGAGCAATGATAATAGGGACTCGAGAGTCAAACTGACAGCATGCCAGGCAGGAAGAAAAAAATGACAGCCAGCCCCAATCTCCTCCTTGATGGGGCAATTATACTCCAAATGTTCTAGGTTTAAACCCCTTAATGTATCAATTCCATCAGTCCATGAGGTTTTCATTGGTCACTCACGATGGGCTGTTATGGGGTGATCAGTAAATCATACAATTCCGGATGAGTTAAGTAATCCTCTTTTGTAAATCTCATTAATATTAATATTCATTTACTCCATTTAGTTAGCATTTCGTCACTTTCACAGAAGTAGGAGGTACTTGTATTTGCCCATAGTCACTTCATTCCCAGGCGCCTTTCCCTTGGTTTGCAACATTATTTGCTACAGTTCTATCGAATATGCTTCTTGTGAGAAGTGAATTCATTGTTAGCCAGAACAGAAGTGAAACTTTGCAGAAAGTTCTCATAGGGCTTAGGTGACTGCCTCACATGATTTTACATTAGCATAGAGAGAAAGAACACTCAGAGGCCTACATGAAAAATAGCTGAATCACTGTTGCCTTAATATTCATTAAAAATCATACATTTGCAATTTCATTTAATCCTCTTCATTAATTCAGTTAGGACTATTTTCACGGATTACATGTCAGTATAAGGCAAGACAAAAAAAAAAAATTGTGCCTCGTCTTTATTTGGCACATCATGCAAGCATCATTTTTAACGTGGCACTTTTCAGTGCATGTATATTTTTCATATTCGTTTCAAAAGCTGATAATCATTCTATGTCAGTTTTCTTAGCAAAGAACATTTTCTACAGTTTCTTTAGTACAACTATGCATATATTGCGTTCCTTTTAATGCACATTGTATTATTATTCACAAAACTTCTCCACAATAACATTATTATTCCTTTTCTTCACAACACATAAATGCATCTACCTAAAATTCTAATTTTTCTCCGTTTACATTTTTGTTTTATCATTTCATAAACTCTTCATGCTTTTACGATGCAGTATGCAGACTCGCTCTCAACAAGTAGGTTATAATGTCTTATCCAGTAAAAAGTGTCGTAAATGATTTTTCCAGGTAGGAATTGGTAAAGATAGATTCCAGAGAACATCCACGCTTCATCACACTGATGATGACGAAGGGCAGCATGGCAAGCTGAAAATGCTCCTAGCCTACCTTGAACTGCAGGTAACATTTGTGGGACTGCAGTACAGATATATGAAGATACATGTCCTGCTGGTGCGAGGCAATTATCCAGTAGTGCAGATCCAAGGCAGACAGAATCTGGGGCAGCTTGATCATTTTTAATTCATCCTTCCATAGAAAAGTTTTCAGAGGGCAAAACTACATAGGCCAGAGCCATCCATTCTTCTTCAGCACGAGGAAATAGCAAGAGTAACAACCTGTCCCTATTTCTGAGTCAAGCCTTCCTGAGAAAATTCACTTCAAGAACTGAAGTACAGAGTGAACAAAAAGCACATTTATTTTGCATATCTAGCTGATACGTTGTTTAAATCAAAGCAACTTGAAATCTTCCACTTCAGAAGAAAAGCTTTTTGCCATTAAGTTTGCTTTAGTCAGCAAAGAACTTTGTTTGTTTTTGCAACTCGCCAACATGCTGGAAAAATGACAGTTGTGCCTTAATTTACTTATCTGTTTATGACATGTAACTGATAACCACCGAACTATAAGGTTTTATCACCAATACTAAACACTTATCTTGTAAGATGCATCTCTTGAACCATCCTTGGGCTGGCACAGGGAATTTCACTATTAAGCAAATTTGTATTTAGTCACATAACACTGCTCTAAGTGTTCTACAAAAACACAATGATGTGTGTTGAATTTTGTCCAGTCTACACATGCCATCTGATTGTGGTGTTGTACATTTTACCCACTTGAGTGTAATAAATGGCTTAAGAAATAAGCTTGCCTTTGACTCTTTGCATTCCAATTGAAGGTGGACAGGTTGCTATTAACTAGAGCGAAGTAGTACGCTTTCCACAAATGGCAACTCCACCGAGACTTCAATGTGCGACATTCAACAGCTCTTGAGTCTGTGGCTGAGGTGACCGACCTGAGACTGACTGATTGTGGGGGCCCCTGCAAAAGAGAGACAAGTTTCTTGCAGCTGCCGTCTGACGTTTCAAACAAGTGTCCCTCAGCAACAGGATTACCCCGGCAGAAGTCCCAAACAGGTTCATTGCATTGCAGACTGACACATTTGTCCAAGTGCGGAGAGACGGACGCCCCCACAATAACCTGGTGAGGTTGTTCTGAATGTATGTTTGCACAATTGATTGAATTGAAGAAACAATTGCCATTTTGGGAGATTGGGGTTATTAGTTTCCTCATATATTGAGGGCCTCCAATTTTATGGGAGAATTAGCAACATTAATTGACACTCTTCTTCCACGTGATGTGTGGAATGGGATACGTAGAGTAAATGTCGCTGATTTTGGGAATACCTGGCAAAACCTTGATGTCCTTGACACAAAAAGAGCCCCAGGTGCTCCACCTGACCGACACATACTTGCTATCCCTGAATTGGTGCTTACTAAGTTGCAGAACGCAATACCCCCAGAGAAAATAGATTGGGACAAACTGACTGAATGTAAACAGAAAAGAGTGATTAGAGGAAGTGTTTAAAAGTCACAATGGACAAGACATGTCTACAGACACTGGCAAAAGAATATTTGCAGATACATTTATTAACTTAAATAAGGAGCTGAAGGACTTTATTATCAAGTCTGAGAGTAGTTGTCCTACCAAAGATCCATCAAATCTTCTAATGACCGCTACTTCTAATGAAAATTATTTAAAATTGAACAAAGAAAATTCAGATAAAAAATTAAGGATTTAAAAACTAAAGTGTTATTGCAACAGGCTTTTCCAGATAGGGGAACACAGAGAGGAATGGGAAATATGAGAGGAAAAGGGACGTGGAAGAGGGACTGGTGGAGCCGCATCGGCTCCGACGCAGCAATGTAGTGCAGGATTAGGCTAAAATCAGTGTGCCTATTGCTTTCAGGAGGGTCATTGGAAGGAAAGTCCTAATTTACAGGGCCGAACAATAGAGGCGCGTGGAAGGGGTAATTCATTGACAAGGGGTGCAAGCAAAAGTTGTACAAATAGACAAGATTTTGTCCAATGCTTTAATGACAACAGATGCCATAAGTATTTTGATAACATACAGACAGAAGCATTTACAATGATGACTATACTGACATTGACTACAATACCTTTGAATACCCTCAATAGGGCAGTCAAGGAGAGGGCGGAAGTAGGTTCATGTTACTAGTCAATCAATCCGGCCCCTATGTCGTGCACAGCTAGGGGGGAGGAACATGAGGGACATGAGTTCCTGGTAGATACTGGTGCTCTTCGCACCTCTCTGGTTCATAATCGCTTTCCTAGGGCCCCGCTCTCCAGTAAATTTAATTAATCTGTGGGATTTTCAGGCATGCCCATTCAGAGCCCTATTTCAAAACCACTGGACGCTACAATAGGACCTCTAACAACTACTGTCCTGTTTGTGCTTACAGAAAGCTGTACTGAAAATCTGTTAGGGTTAGATTTGTTGAAAGAATCATCAGGAACTGTTTTCCTGATGGTGTCTTTATCACAATGGGTGCTGGTCATTTTAGTAGATTTTGTTGCAATGAATCTTATGGAGGTGCCTCCTGAGTTACAGGAAGTGAATGCACAAATTTGGGCTTCTGGGGACAATGATATAGGGAGTATGGAGATAGAGCCCACCGTGATAACAGTTAAAATCAATGTCCCCTTACCATGCATTCCCCAGTATAAAATATCCAAGGAAGGGGAAGAAGGATTGAAAGATGTCATCTCTGATGTGTTACATAAAGGCATTATTAAAGAAATAGATGGTAGCCCATGTAATAGTCCTATACTTGCTGTTTTGAAGAAGGGTACTGATGGCATGCCAGATAAGTATTGACTAGTAATTGATATTCACGCTATTAATAAAATTGTGGTTCCCCAGTACCCTGTTGTACCCGACATGAATTCAATATTTACTATGATCCCACCCACAGCTAATTATTTCACTATTTTGATTTTTTTAAAATTGTTTTTCAGTGTTCCTATTGCCCAAGAAAGCCAGTACCTTTTCTCTTTTACATTCTGCAACCGCTTTATTTCTTTCACTGGAGCCGCTCAAGGCTATACAGAAAGTCCTAGTATTTATAGCCAAGCTCTTAAGAAACAATTGGATCTCTTTACCCCCTCTAAGGACTCAGTATTATTACAATACATTGATGACCTCCTCATTGCTTCTGACACAGAGGAGAGTTGCAAATAGACTACAGTGAAATTACTGCATTACTTAGCCTCCTTGGGACAAAGTCTCTCTTTCCAAATTACAGTATTGTCAACAGGAGGTTACCTATTTAGGCCATCTCCTGTCGAAGGT
Source organism: Calotriton arnoldi (assembly GCA_963921515.1). NCBI lineage: Eukaryota > Metazoa > Chordata > Amphibia > Caudata > Salamandridae > Calotriton > Calotriton arnoldi. The sequence continues at coordinate 26,736 of CAWUFW010019735.1, read as the reverse complement.
GGGTAAGAAGCTGCACCTGTCGTGTAGTTCCTAATAATACATAGGATCTGCTCCTTTAGACAACATAACCTAAGGGATTGTGTCCAGACTGACTCCAGACACCTCCAAAGGATATGTTAGCCTTTAGACCAGCAGCTCACAGTGCCATCATAAGCCCCCTAACCTTACCAAGGAGCGAATAGTTTCTGGCAACTATCGAACATGACAACCCTTGATCCTTCAGGGATCGTGGAAACAGTACGGTACTTTTACTCAGTCACTCGTGCTCACTCGGTCTCAGAGAGGTATACAGAATAAACGATGGGGACGTTTTCAATAAGCATTTATTGAACTAGCGTCATTCTAGTATAACAAATGTTTGCTGCGACAATCATTAGACAGACACAGATATATAAGATTACAAGCACCGACAGAGTAAATAGGAGGTAGAATCCTACCATGGTGCTAAAACAGTAAATATATGCAGGCATATCGATACATGGCGATAATCCAGCGTACTCCTAAGATGCAAACCCTACCTAAGTGTACCTAGCATGTATGTGGGTGTAAAGCCAAGAATCCCCTAGGAAAGAGCCAACCACATTACCTGATGGGAGAGAACGAAGGCCCCGTCATGGTATCGAGTTGGACACCCCGCAAGGGATGTCAGACCTCTGCGTGTTGTAGCTTCTGCAAGCCAGGACCTCAGCGTCTAGTGTCAGCGTGAAGCTTCTCCTCTGCCTGTCTAGTGTTGGTATGGGTCTTTTATACCATAAATATAGCCTGGGGGTCCCTTATATAATCGATGTGTTGTAAGTATGATTATGCAAATGAGCCTAGAACAATACCTGCGGTTATGCAAAGTAGTTCTTTTGTCTTAGGATGAAGATGACCATGACATTTTACACGGAATATGTTCATGTTGTTACGTACGTCATGTGCAGGGACTTTGCTAAGAATCCTCATGCATAATAAATGAGGCTATTTTCCAAGAAACTGATTGACATTTATTAAGCACATAACTGGGTAAAAGGTCAGTGCTAGAACCGTTATGCAGAGCAAGGTAGAACAAATGTAGGAAAAAGGTTGTGTAGCTACCTAGGCCTAGATTGGGGTACATTGGGGCACATAACACACCCACATAGGATACGATTGGTTCAGAACATGCCAAGACCACAGAATCAAGCTGATGTCCGTGCATTTATTAGAATTACTTTTTTTTGTCACCAATGGATGCCCTATTTTTCACTAATTGCAAAACCTCTGCTTGCTTTAACATAGAAGGATGTATGCATGCTGCATCCTTGGACAAATGAGTGTGAAGCTGCCTCTTTGCAATTGAAAAATGCTTTATGCATTGCTCCTGCTTTGGGTAACACTGATTATAACATAGATTTCTGCTTATTTGTGCATGAAAAAGATGGCTGGAGTTTGGCTGTTTTAACCCAGTCCTGTGGGGGGAGGAATAGGTCAAGTGTGTATTTCTCCTCCAAATTGGAACCAGTAGCGAGAGCTTTGCCAAATTGTTTGCGCTCTGTGGCTGCTGTGTCCACTGCAGTAATGCAATCCGAAGTGTATGTTTTGAGTCACAATTTGACAGTTATGGCACCACATGCAGTACACATCATTAAACAAAACTCAGACCCAGCACCTGACCAGTGCGAGATTAACAGGGTATGAGTTGATACTTTTTGCTCCAAACATCACTCAAATGCTGTAACGTTTTGAATCCAGCCACTGTACTACCTCTCCCCGAGTCCCAACAAGATGAGAAGCATAATTGCATATTAATTACTGAGGAGGAGACTAAGGGATGGGTAGACCTGATGGATACCCCTATATCTGATCCCCAAGGGGAACTGTTCGCGGATGGTTCATGTTTCAAACTACCCGATGGCACTAGTACAGCGGCCTATGCAGTTACTACTTTGAAAACTGTGGTTGAGTCATGTAAACTACAACAAACGTCAGCCCAAGCTGCAGAGCTGACAGCTCTGACTTCGCCTGTGAATTAAGTAAAGATTTGACTGTAAATATTTATACCGATAGCCAATATGCCTTTGGGGTCGCCTACTCATTCAAGCGACTCTGGAAAGAAAGGGGCTGTTTGAGTTCGCATGGTGCTAAGATATAGCATTGGGAACTAATAGTAAAGTTATTGGATGCCTTGATGTTGCCAAAGAGAGTTGCTATTGTTAAATGTAGTGCCCACAAGAAAATTGTAGATGAGATAGGACAGGGAAATGCTTTTGCCGATGAAACAGCTAAACAAACAGCCCAATCAGAGTATAGTCCATTGTATGTTGTAGGGACAGCTAGATGGATACCAGAAGTGCCTATGTCTAATCAGACTCTGGATTGCATTACAGAAATACACAAAAAAGCTACGGAGGAAGAGAAGGAACAGTGAAAAAGATATGGGTGTCAGGAAGCGACAGGATGTTGGATATATCTGTCAGAAAAGCAAAGATGGATGCTTTCAAATTGTTATGTTAATTCAGCGAAGTACAGCTTCTCTTTCCGGTCCCAAATTGCCTTCGGGTGCACCTTTTGCTAGAGTCATGCTCTGATCCCAAGCATCAAAGACACCTTCTGCGTATCCATGATCGACATACATTTCCTGCAGTCGCAACATGGCTTGAAACCTGTCATTTTAGGAGGGGACACTATTCCCTTACACACTGAATTTCATTTTTAGGTGCTCTGGATCTGTGTTTGAAGGTGCGGAAAGAAAGTATCAATGTCCGCATGCTGGGGTGGCACTCATATGCATCTCTGCGCCATCACTTATGGGGTGGAATGGAGTCAATGTGATGACACCTAGCAGTGTGCAGGAGCACTGCTAAGAAAGTTTCTGGATCCAATCTGGTGCTTGGAGAATATTATAAAGGTGAGAAATCTGCGGTTACAATTATCCAACAGCAATGACGATATAAAAACATGCTGGGGGACATATCCTCTCAATGGTAAGGGTAAGCAGAATGGGACCCATGTCCTGGAATCATGTAGGCTGACCGGAGACAATCTGAACACACTTAAAGCAACAAGGGTAGTTTGATTTTTCCAAAAAAGCCCACAGGGGCCCAAGGTTAGATAGAGTTAATGTTAATGTTACTGGGCACTTGTAAAGCGCGCGGCTACTCCCAGGAGTGTCCCGGCGCTAAGAAAACGAGAAACCAGTGACGGAGCAATGCCAGCACACATATGTCTGCTGCTTATTGTGAAAAAAGCCAGGTTTTTAAGCCACGTCTAAAGCGGAGAAGATCCTGGGCCTGGCGTAATGATGGGGGCAGGCTATTCCAGAGTCGAGCAGCTGCCACCTGAAAGGAACGTCCACCCTGACGGGACCGAGAAAACCTTGGAACAATCGGGAGCTGCTGAGTGGACGATCACAGATTTCTAGATGGAGCATACTGCTGTATTCGGTGCCTCAAGTATGAGGCCCCCGAATTGTGAAAGGCCTTATAGGCCAATGTCAGGGCTTTAAAATGTGTCCTCTTACGCACTGGAAGCCAGTGTAGAGACTTCAGGTGCGGAGTCATGTGTGTCCTGAAGCCGACCATAAGAATGGCTCTTGCCGCGGCATTTTGCACCACCTGTAATCGACCCCGAAGATAGTCAGGAAGGCCTAAGTACAGGACATTCACATAGTCAAGGCGGGAGATAATCAGTGCTTGGACCACTGTTTTCCTATGAGGGACTGGGAGAAGTGGAAGAAAATTTCGCAGCATTTTCAGTAGTCCGAAACAAGTGCCAGCCACTGCTTGAACCTGAGACTTCATGGACATGTCCAAGTCCAGTTTCACTCCAAGATTTTTAACGGTGGTAGCTAAATTAGCAGGGGGAGACATATTCTGTGGCCACCAGTTTTGCCATTCCTCACCCGGGTTGTGTCCAAAAAAAATGATTTCTGACTTTTCAGAATTACACAACAATTGGTTCTGTTTAAACCAAGTAAACACCTTAGACAAGCAGATGGTCCCATTCAAGGGCATATCCTTTCCGCAGGTAAACAGTAGCTGTGTATCATCGGCGTAAGATATTACTTTAGCGCCAAATTGTTCCGCCAGAAGCGCCAAGGGTGCCATAAACACATTAAACATGGTAGGGCTCAGGATAGAACCCTGTGGGACACCAACATTCAACGGGGAAATAGGGGCCGAAAAAGGGGGGACCAGACCGTTTGCTGGCGGCTTTCCAGGTAAGAAGTGAACCACCGAAGAACCGTGCCACCAATGCCACAGCCCTGAAGTCTCTGCAAAAGAAGGGCATGGGGCACGGTGTCAAAAGCCGCGGAAAGGTCTAATAATATTAGTACGGCCTTTCCTCCACTATCAAGGGTAGTCTTGATGGACTCTGAAACTTCCAGTAGGGCCGTTTCCGTACTGTAGTTGGCTCTGAACCCTGACTGGCTCGGGTGTAGTACGTTATTGGCCTCGACAAAATCAGCGAAGACCATGTTTACGTATTTCTCCAAAGCCTTGGAGAAAAAAGGCAGCAATGAAATTGGCCTATAGTTGCTAGCTACAGAGGGGTCAGCTGATGGTTTTTTTAAAAGCGGTAAGATTTTCCCATGTTTCCAGCTGTCAGGCACCAAACCCTCAGTTAGGGAGAGGTTAAGAACCCAGGTGACAGCTGGATTAATCACCTCGGCAATAGATGAGTGTTTTCGCAGGACAGGGATCAGAGGGGGAACCTGATTTCAGTGTTTTCAGTAATTTTAGGGAGTCTGCCAGCATTAAGGGGGGGAATTTCAGGAGGGTGCCCCCAGCCTGGGAAAAAACAGGGGTGGACCCGTCTGACCTACCCTCAACAATAGCTGGGATATCCCCCAGTGAGGCTTGAATGGTGGTAATTTTTTTATAGAAGTATTGCGCAATCAGATTCGTCCATAGGGGTAAAAAGGCCGTTAGTGGCACTGGGGGAAGAGAAATCTTTGACAATTTTAAACAGTTCCTTGCTACTGTTCCCAGCTTGGTCGATTTTAGAGGATAGAAAACTCTTTTTTTCCTCGCGGACTTTGGTGTAGTGAGCTTTTAGAGCCAGTTTATATGCCATTTTATCAGAGGGATTAAAATTCTTCCTCCAGATTCTCTCAAGGCGTTTGCAAGTGCTTCTGCTTTTCCTGAGAGCCTCCGTGAACCAAGGGGCAGAGGCTCTACCTCTTTTAGCCACTCTGGACTTAAGAGGGACAAGTTCATTCGCACGTACCTCTAGCCAATATTCTAGAGAGCGGACGTCGCTCTCTAAGTGGCTGCTGAAGGGGACAGGGTGTTTTTCAAGTTCTCTGGTTAATGCCTCCGGAGTCAGCTGATAGAAAGGCCTGAAACTTGTGGCACGTGTTTTGCAGTGGTATTGAGACTGCGCTGATTCTTTGCGTAATCTAAAAGTAAGAAGGAAGTGGTCAGACCAGATAATGGGGGATGGAGGGTCCATTTCAATGCTGTCCGTTGAAAAAATTTGATCAAGGATGTGGCCCTTTTCATGTGTAGGGGAAAAGACACGAGGAGTCAGATTAAAGATGTTTAGGGATTCATATAGTTTCAGGGACTTGGGGTCAGTGATTTGATCCATATGGATGTTAAAGTCACCGAGTACCAGGCATTGCTTGTATTTCGCGGCAATAGGTGCAATAACATTGCTTAAGGACTCCAAAAACTGGCCAGCCGGCCCTGGTGGGCGGTAAATTACAACACCAGCAATAGACTGGTGGGCAGATACTGATAACAGAAAGCCAAGACTCTCCGCTCCTTCTAGCTCAGTCGTAGGAAGAGATATGCAAGATAAGGAGCTTTTATAGATAATGGCCACTCCCCCTCCCCGGCCTCCCGGCCTATCCTTCCTAATTATCAGGTGGTCAGGAGGGATTGCGTTGGCAAGCGTGGGATTTGAGCCTTCATTTAACCATGTCTCGGTTAAAAACATGATATCAGGTTTAAAATCGTTAATAAGGTCAAAGATTTGAAACTCATGCTTTTTCATAGAGCGAGTGTTCAGGAGTATAGTTTTTAGGTCATTCGCACTCCCCCAGTCATGTCCTGGGGGGGCGGTTTTGGCCAAGATCGGTGACCCCAGTGTGCATCCTGCATCCGAGGGGGGAAGTGCCGCCCACTTGCAGTCTATACAACTAAGGCCATTAGTGTCAGCAGCAAGAGAAAAGTGGGAGCGTCAGCTCACACACTTACCTATTGCCAGTAGACTGTTTCTGCTGTAACATAGGCGATGGCCACTAAGGTGCAGGTTCCCAGGTGTGTGGGCAGCATCCATTTCGGCGCCGGTTGCCTCCGGTACGCTGACAGGCGCAGACGGGCTTGCCTTAGGCGCGCCAGCGGCGCGCCCGCTGCGTTCTTGCATGCCCTGGTTACCCATCAGTACCTCCAGGGGTTGTTTCTTTTAACGCCGTTTCAACCTCGCACAGTGAATACGCACTCTGGATTACAATGCATCGAGGGGTTGTGCCTGTGTTGCCTTTGGGTGACCCCTGAACAGTATTAACCCTGGATGCTTAACTGTCCCCCTAGGGGGATGTACCTCTGTTGCCTCCTGGTGAGTTCCAGATCACACTCTGGTGGACGCCACCTATCCAAAATTCTATGCACTCCATGACACTCAAATTTAGAGTACACACCACTCCTAAAATGGTAAGAATGTGTGTGTTCCTACACTCTCTGCAGTAGCTTGTGCTTAGCAATGCTTGCTGCAATGAATATGAAGAACTGATTAAAACATTATGTACTTAACCCAACATCTATCAAAGTGGCTATGCAACATTCACTCAAATACTGCATATAAGAGCGCTGGGGATTCATTAGGTTTAGGAAGCGCTATGTAAATCTTGCAATGCAATACAATATTTAAGCAATGGAAACACACAAATGCCAAAACGCACCGGTGGGTATACTCACCCAAGGACCCTGGGCAATACACTGTAAATCAGTTGAGGAACTTTGCAATGCGTTCCCCATACACCCCTGATTTCACTGATACCTGTGAGGGGGGGAGGGGGTTGGAGGGTTTGCAAATGGAAGAGATCTGGGATGACTCAAATGCTCTAAGCACCACACCTGGAAGGTCAACTATGGTTGTCACAACATGATTCATTTGTTGGTGGCCGTACACCAGAAGTTACAGCTGCTACTGAATTTATTAACAATGTGGCAGGGTAACGTTAGAATCTCAGATCCCATCCCAAAGAACTTGGGTCCCTGGTGTATGAGATCTTAGAATCTGGTTTCTTAAAACCCCCACAAAAATGCTCAACATAATTTTTAACCTTAAAGGTGGCTTTCTGAATGGCCAGAAATTCCCTGTGCAGGATAATTGAAAATCGGGCTGAGTGTAAAGCAACCTAATCGGGATAAGCCAGTACTGCACATTACCCAAGATGTATACCCAAAGTTATTTTAATTTTTCATATAAAACCAAGGTATTTAGTTATAGTGGCAGCCGCCATAAACAAAGGGTGGTGAGAACGCAGGAGGGGTCACGGGGGTGGTTAGAAATATATATATATATTTTTAAAAACATACCTTTAGCTGCCAGCTGCCTCCAGCGTCGCTTCGCTTCTCCTCTTCCTGCCTGGTCACAGCAGCCCCTGGGACAGACTCCCATCTAATCCCCGTGCTGCAGAGCAGCGCGGGACTGGTCTGAGCGGGCTAGAAAGACGCTCCGCTCAGGCCAGGGAGTCTGTGAGGTTTCTCCAGACAGGTTTTCTCCAGCCCAGCTGCATTGAGCAGCCAAAGTGTGCATGTGGGTTTTGGTCGGCCTGAGAGGGCCAGCCAAACACACATGAGCACTTAGGGAGTGGAGTGCACGTAGCACTCCTACTCTCCCCTCCTATGCCTCGGCCCCGCCCCTCCCTACAGCACTGGTTTAGAGCCGGCAAATGCAAAATTAAACGATGCAAGAACATGGTTTTATTTTTCATTTGCTGGCTCTGAGTCAGGCAGTGGAGCTAAGCTCCTCCGCCATTGCTGAGGAGCCGCCACTGTTCAGTTACCTTATTTTTCCAAATCCCAGTATATGTAACAGAAAACGCTTTGCATGGTTTAGATGTTAGAAGAACACTAATGTGTTATATCAAGAAGACAAACAGGAACTTTATCGTATGCACAAAATGTGTTCGGAAAACCGATTGCAAAGGTAAACTGGCTTGGTGGAGTGCTTAAACTATTCAGTTATGTTATTTTTCAAGAGTAAAAATGCTACATGTAAGCCCAGTGCACACTGGAAAAAAACTACTTCCTTTGATTGTTTGGGGGGAATTTGTTGTTACTATAAATATTAAAGCACGAACGCGGTTTTCAGTTCATATGTTCATCAAGTAATATTGTGTGCACCTTCAAGCATGCAAATAAGCGACAGTAGGGCAGACAGTATTAAAGCGTTTTCTTTGCTACAACTGGCATTTCACACTGACCTTACTAGGGTACATTTTTACAGGTAATGCACAGCATACTAAAACAGGTTTATTGTACAAAATGTAACATTCATGACATCATCCTGACTCCAAGGTGAATAGTGCATAATTTTTCTTTTAACATCTGTATTATTCAGCTACATACATTTGAAATATAATTTCCCCACAGATGATCATAAGAGAAAACAGATTTTAAAGATGACAATTATGTTGCGGAGAACTGTGGGCTTACGTAAGTCCGCTACTCACGAGTCCACCTTTAGTCAACGTCTTTCTACATCCAACCACAAGGTGGCAGAATAATGCAAAGCACGTGAATGTATGACAGCCTCAAACTGCAAACTATTGTTAGAAGGAACGTCATCCTTCTGTCACACTGCAATTATGGATGGAGCAATCCTTATTGTGTGTTGTGCTCGATCTGCTTCTTTTTGATATCTAGGAAGACATGGGAGGTAATTCACCCACAATCTGACTCTTTGCTTCAACACAACACTATAGGCAATGTTTGTTTCAAATCATATTGGGTCACTGTTAGATGACCCAGATTATTTACAGTGAAACAGTGACTCTGAGTGTGGCTTGCATTATTTGAAAAGTATCCACAAATGTAAATATGGGATGCGAGGAAAAAAATGAAAATTAATCATTTTAACTTATCACTGCCCTGATATACTAGATGCATTTACTTTTTATATTATAATTTTCTCTTGAGTCGAACTATTTAAGGCACTATCAACACCAGAGAAAGGTGAAGCAACTAGACGAAATGTGACTGTCAGAGTCATGAAGAGATATTATGAATGTCTACACATTGCAATCAAAAGTAAAATGAACACTCAGCAAACATAGTAGGACCCCTCCCCCCAACATAGAACATCACTGCATATGTAAGGTTTATACAGTATCTCTTTTAATATGCACTTTAGGCTTCCCCTTTCTCTTCTTTCTAAAGCACTTCAGACAACATGTTCAAATTGCTTACAAAATATATTTACATTTCTGGTCTATACAAGTGGGAAATACATCTGAATTGATCATTGAGCTTTTTTATGCATTTATTCTTCAGAGGTATCTGTAATTACTTAAAACAGGGAAATGAAAACTGGGTGAAACCCTCACTGCACAGCCACAAGTAAACTGTGAAATCACACTTATTCATATACAGGTCATTAAATCAGGGGATTTTATACACAGTATAAAGGAGTGTCCTGCTGTCACAAGCATAATTAAGGTACAGTGTTGTGATAAAATAGGTTTGCACACACAGTATTAAACATATCATTAAAATAAAAAAAATAAAAAAATCACTGATCCTTATTTTTAGAATTACTTTGAATGGATGATGATCTTCAAACATCTAAAAAGTATCGCAACTATGAAGTGAAAGCCAGATATGGCATGTAACTTTTATAACTCCCTCTACTACTGCATTTAGCCAAGCTTATTAGTTCCAGGTGAAATACATCTTGAAGCACGAGGTGCCACAAACTAATTTGATTGAAATACATGATTTTCTTAATCAATCCTTAACACTCAAACAGGTTTATTGTTTTAGATCATCTTCCTTTGGGGTCGTCAAAACTGAAGTACTTAAAAAACAAAAACCTGCAAAGAAAGCATTAGCTAATAAATGCTGGTAAAACACTGTACACCACATTTGAATCTAAAAACAGTTGATAGGGAATAAAAGTTTATTGTAAACACGTTAGAGATTTCTTCATTTCCCTCTTGTGAAGCGGTAGGCAGTGGATATGTTGCTCAAAGGAGAAACAGAATGTTCTTGAGGACCACTTCAAAAACACAGAATGTATACAGCTGGCAGATAGTGGAAAGTTTCTTTCAATAGTTCATTGACAATTGTAGAATCAATAAATAGTAGAAAAATAATCCTTTGCTTAAAAATTTTGAGATGCATTTTTCCATATTATAAGCCGCACCGAACAAATGCAACAATGTCTTTCGATTAAAAAAACATTCCCATGAAATTAAAACTTCTTTCTTCCCAATCTGTGTGTCACAGATTTGCATTTTTTCCAGTTGAAGAAAAGTCCATAACTTCCATGGCTCAGCTACTCAAGAGTTAGCAAATGTTTAGTTATAAAAAATAGCTCCTTCATTTGAAGGTGTGCATGCCCTCTGCTCCACCCGACTGGTCCAGTTCCAAGCCTTCCATTAAGGAACGCAAATTCCAAAAATAAATCCTCCTGTCTTTTCTATAGGATTAGTCCAATTCAATCTTGCGCATTGAGGAGCATTTTCCGGCTATAAATCCTCCTTGAAAGTTAATAGTCCATGGAAATTAGCAAAACCACTTTCCAATGCGCAAATACAAATAGTCAAATGCTGCATAAAGGATTCTTTAGAAATCCCAGTGTCAAACAACAACAGTCATTAGCATCCTGCATCAACAGTGTGTACTGTGACTGCAGCCTGCAGGTGGTGACTGTGATGAAGGTTTGGGTGATGCAATCTGTAGTGGTGAAATTTGTGACTCAGTAGAGCAGCAGTTTGAGGAGGCGTGTCAAGCTCCAGATCTTCGTCGTGGTTTCCCACATCAACCCCAGCAGACATGGGGTCGTTACTGCCTGGAGGGTTTTCACTATCTTCTTGAGGACTCATGGTGCTGTAGCCTAGAAAGAAATACACAAAATCAATTTGTAATAATATTTACAGAGTAAATGGATTAGTAGCTGTAAAAAAAATATAAGTGAAATGAAACCAATACATTTTCTAAACAAATAGTTCTTGCAATTATCAGGACCCCCTTGGTAGGATCATGTTTACAAATATGTTCACTGGTGCTACAAAGTTCACAGATAACTGAGTAGAGTAATTATTGACATAAATTATTGTAAATGTTCAGCTTGGGGGTAAAAGCGGGTCTACATGCTGATTAGAACCCCGTTCCCCTAAGTCACTACACCATTCTACAGATTATGTGGATTCAAATACAATATTGATTTTGAAAAATATTTGTTTCAATAGGATTTGTTATTTTAATTTAAAATGCTCAGGTTTTTAAGATGATCAATGTCAATGAAGTGAAACACTCAAAATAAAGGTTGTTCATGGACATGAGCAACCTTTATTTTGGGTGTTTCAAATAGACAATAGCTGATCCAAACAGCAATACTAAGAACAATATAACCTTGAAAATAGATTTGTGTTGCACAAAGCACTAGTGTATTCAATAAAAGACTTTATAAAGAATTATGAAAAATGTTAGTTCAATTTGTGGACAGTGACTTATAGTGAATCATCAAAGAACTGCTAAATAATACATTTATCAAGTACTGAGTTCCACGTAGTATCTGTTTTGTAGCACAATATTCCAGAAAATGTGCACAACTGCTATAGTAGAAGAGGCTGAAAGTCTTACCGTGATCGCTCTCAGTTCCAGACCTGCCCCAGTAGCGACGACGACGCTCTGGACTGTGTGCATGTCTCTCTATTACAGCCGCTATAAATCGAGTGTTACTGACTGTTGGAAAAATTAGAAAGTTTGTATAAGTTATTAGATGGCTTATCACATATCCGTATCAGTGAAAGGTTCACAAAGAGCAATTTATTCTGATCAGAGTAAGATAGTATCTGTGAATATTTACTTTTGGAAGTAAAATGGAGACTATTCTGTTACTCAAAGTAATAAAACAAATTCGAAGAGGGTGTGAAATACTAGCATGAAAGGCAGTTCTAATTAACCTAATCAAGAGCAATGCACCTTACATTGCATTAGTAGCAGTTGGATGAGCATTAAATTTGTAAATTTTTATAGCACGGCTTATCACCCGTGAGGGTATCCAGGCGCTGTCCATGGGCACGGGGAGATTAAGTGATTTGCCCAGAATCACAGGATGTTGAGCCGATGCAGAGACTAGAACACGGATCCCCAGCTCCCGAGTCGGAAGCTCTGACAGCTGCGCAACAACATTTCAAAATATTTACATCTGCATATCTCTATGGTGAAACGATAGGGACACAGTGTGATTCTCTGTATTTCACCATTTAATACAAAAGTAAGGCACATTCACTGTGATTAATAGCTTTATCATTGAGGAAATAAAATTAAAAGCAGAATGTTAGCGAGTACTATTGACATGAAGACCATTTTTGAGTCATAGGGACGCCATAGAAAGCAACCTGGAACTCTTATCGGATGATGTTTGAATCAGTGGAGGGCTAAACCTCAACATAATCTATTGACTTTCTGTTTACCGCAAGGCAGTTCTGGAGTTCATCGTACAGAGGCATTATTAACTGGGACCGACTCTGAAACCTAACTGGTTAACACAATGCCTGCTTGTAGTTGGAGCCACAGCAAGGGATTTATGTGCCTGAAAGTTAGGCGGGGTTCTTATTAATACATTTTTTTTTAAAAGTCAAGACCATGCTGTTTTTTTCCAGTACAGAATAAATCCCCATCAATTTTCTCCTTATCCTGGAACAAACTCTGGGTTCCTCTCCTGCAAAGTGGTCACAGAGTGATAGGATAAGCAATCAATAGTGTGGTCTAAGAGAGACCAACAACAACATGACCTTATCCACTTGGCTATCTAACATTGTGTATTTGGTTGCAGGCCTGGAGGATTCAGTTGGAGAGCGCTCTCTTTTGGATGGCCATATCTATCTCTTTCATGAAGTGCACCAGCAGATTAACGGTCTCTTTATGAAGACAATACCTGAAAACGTTGAACTTGGTCTTTAGAATAGAAATGGAGTAGTGACAGCTGACGGGGCACCCTAGAGATGATGCCACGCTGCATCCTTAGATTCCAAGTTCCAAACATGATCAAGGATGCTCTTCTCTTGCCCAACGCAATAAAATGACTCCTGCCTCTAGTGGCTTATCATCCAAAACGGGTTGTCTCACAAACTGTTCTGCTTTAATAATCCAGGTTTGACAGTCCTCAAGTTGGTTATGGGTTCAAATTAGTTGATCTAGCTGCACAATTCAACAACAGCACAGGCATTGGAAATCATTACTAATGGTCTTGGAGAAAGCCCAGTTCTAAAAAAAGTTCATATATGTTGCCCATTTTATTACTGAAACATACAAAAAAGGTGGCAGGCACATCAGAAAAGTTTATGCTCAATGTCAAGACACTTGTGAACCAGAGGACGACAAAAGAGGGAATAGAAGTTCTAAGTGCCAACATCACATCAGTATTGGTGATCATGGCGGCAAAAGTATTAAAAGATTTAGAAATAGATGAGCCAACGCTTGAACCCTGCAAGAAACAGAGCCCTTGAAAGCAGTCTTTGTAGAGAAAATGTTAATATTTGTACTCCATTATATTGCCACATGGAGCTTTTTTTCAAAGTACAATGAGACAAGCAACTTTGAGAGACATTTCTCAGATACAGTCTCAATTTCCCACTGCCAATATACGCTATAGCACCTTGCTTACCATTCCTTAAATTCATACTAGTTTCCCTGCTTCCACACCATAGTATTGGACACCAATCCTCTTTTAATTTAAACAGGTTAAAAGGATCAAGAAATGCCAGATTTTATTATCTTGAAAAGCCAGAAAGCCATGAGAATATAACCTAAAATCGAGTACAAAACGACAAAACATGCTGTTAGAGTGCCCTAGATAAGTGGGCCCTAAAACTAGACAACTGTAAAAAATGTAGACCATAAAAAAAATAAAAAAATAAAAAATTCATTAGGACGAGGCAAATACTTCACAGAACTATTAAGGCCTACATAAGCCTCTGCGATTTCCTCCTACAACAGGAAAAATGAAATCGGAGGTGGTATACGGAATAAAAGAGCTAATCATCAGTAACTGGGTCAGGAACTAAAAAATGGCTGCTCATCTGCATGTTGTGGAGAATACAAAATACCACACATTGAAAATGGAATACATGGGGCAGAGCTTGGCGGCTGGTCAAGATGGCGGCAGTACTGTAGAGTTCCTGGCAGAGTGCAGCGACTGGGCTATCTCTTGCGCCCTGCTACCCAGTGTGCCACCGCCCGGGAATGTAGGGCTTGCCTTCCCGGGCTACCTCTGGGAGCCGTGACATGCTCTGTAGAGCCAACAGGATATGGTACCGCTTCCTCAGATAACCACCAGCGGCCCAGAACAATACAAACGGGACTCCCACGACATCTCTCCCGTCTTCTCACTGGCATAACGAGGTGCAGCCGACAACACGGGCCTGTGCTTACTGTGAAAACATCCCGTAGCCCACAGAGACACGGATGCCTCGGGTGGCCTGGACGAAGGAAGCGGGCGAGCCCTCATGGTGCAGCCACAATGTGGATCCCATCCCCACAGTTGTGCACAGAAGAACTGGGCACATTCTAGGACACCAGTTTTCCAGGATTTTTGGCCTCCGACTCGAACTCAAAAAGTACTTACCCGATTCCGATGGACTTCGTATCTAAATTTATATAAAAGTATGTTATTTTTATCAATTTGTGTCAGATTTCTTTAAGTGTGGTCGCACTTTCTGCCTTTGTCTGTGTAATAAATGCTTAGCACTACCTTTTGATATGCCTAACTGCTCGCTCACACTACCACAAAAGAGAGCATTTGGGGTGTCATTTGTGCCTCTGTAATTCCTCTAGGGTTTGCTTGGACTCTTTACATGATATATCTCTTTTTGGTTCCACTATATACAGAGTTTACCAACAGAAAAAGACCTGACTGATAATGAACAACAACCCTTATCTTCAGGACACTGGAGGAGTCTATAACATTTTTTCAAAACCTCCCTCCAAGGCAAGGCTCACTGCCACTAGTCCATGTACCAACCAGCAAGCCCCCCCCTTGGTGTTACTACCGTGAGGTGCTTTCTTTCCTTTCTCAAATTTTTTCACGAATCTTGCTGAAAATTTCTCTTTTTCCTGTGTTGTATTGACATTTCTTTTTAAAAGATTGAACATATAGACACATGGACTAGTGGCAGTGAGCCTTGCCTTGGAGGGAGGTTTTGAAAAAATGTTATAGACTCCTCCAGTGTCCTGAAGATAAGGGTTGTTGTTCATTATCAGTCAGGTCTTTTTCTGTTGGTAAACTGTTGAGTGGGGGGCGGCCTGACTGTTTCCTTTCCCCCTTGTGCTCCTTCTGTGTTGATCCACTATATAAAGAGCCAGCTTCCTAGAGTGGGATTATCTTTTCCAAATCCTTCACCAATACGGGGTGGGTCTGATATTTTTTAACCGAATTCGGAGGTTGTACACTAACCTTAGCGCTGTAATCAGATGAAAAGGACATGATACTGCCCTTTTGAAATCCATACAGGCACCAGACATGGGTGTCCCTTATCCCCTCTCCTTGTTTTGGCCCTGGAGGTGTTCATCATCATACTCCCCTCTCTTCTGGGTGGCACATAACGCGACCTCTACTGGTGCCCGTGTCCTTTACACCCCCGGCCTTTGCTCATAGGACCGTATCCCCTTGGTGTGGCCTTCCACTTCACCTCTAATCCCAGTTGTTTAAGGACAAGGCAAAACTTTTATTATACCCTTAACTGGACCCACACAGACAGTACGGACGGCTATCAGTCCCTGTTGGCTTTCTATCACACCCTGGATTTCCCCCCTTTCCTCCTCCCCACCCTTGAAGTTCTGTCATGACCACCTGTCATATTCTACTTTGGGTTATGTGGTGTTCTCATCCACTTGTGGGTATGCTACATTCTCCATTTGCACTCTACATCATCTTCTCAATAAAGTTAAAAAGTAAAAAAAAAAAAAAAAAAAAAAGGAATACATAATATAAAACAAGTGGATTATGCAAAAAAGAAAATGACAATAAGATGATGCAAAAACGAACACTGTGCATGAGGGGCTCAGCATCCTCACTTACAGAAGCAATATTTGCCGTTTTGACAACTTAATGAGAGGTATGAGGACCGTTTATTGAACATTTATTCTAATCAGCAGGGTTTGTGTATAGAAGGCCTCCGCTGCTCCAAAATATTACTTACTAATCCCTCGATCTTCGTGGCTATCGTCATCTCTTTCATCCCGATCGTTTTCCAGATTCGACATCCGGACCGACATTTCTATAAAAAATGTAAGGAATAAAGGAAAATATTAAAAAACATATAATAGATAGGTTCCTTGTGCAACCCTTTGGTGATAGGTGGACATTTTTCTATCTTCGAAGAAAACTGATACAGGCCTCTATTCTTATTCTATTCGACTAGCTGTTTTTTAGGTCCTGACTTCAAACAGCGACAGAACCAGAACAAAACGAAGGGCAAGAACTATAACGAAACGAAGGGCAAGTAAAAATTTAAATCACGAAAGCATTCCTTTTGAAATTATCAAATAAGAACCTGAACCCATACTAGGAACTGGGTGCACAGTTCTTGTGTGCTCCAATTTGCACCCACACTGGAGCAGACCGGAACCATTCACCCTGTTTGTTTGTACACTGGAAAGAGCACTTTTTTTTGCGAATTGGTAATCTTCCACACGGTTTTGGGCTGCATCGAGTGTGCACCCTATTTGGGTGCACTGAACAGACCTGGATAGTGCACCACAATCCCCTTTACAAAAAAGGTGCTCTACCCAGGGTTGTATGACACAACCACGCATGCCTAAACCATGCATGCCTTAACCACGCAATCTTTACAATGATGGCGTCCTTACCACGTATGCCTTTACAACAAATTTAGTTATAACGCATGTTTGGCAAAGGTATATGTGTGGTAAAGATCCCACCCCAGCCCCCCCCTGCCCGACCTGAGCCCTAAAGTTTGGCCCTCCTGCGTTATAATCTACCCACCCCAGCCCTATTAACTACCTGACCCCACCCTGAGCCCTAAAACCCGGCCCCCAGCCCCAAAAAACTACCCCGACCGCAGCACCCTCACCCCTGAGCCTTAAAACTGGCCCCAGCCCTGAAAACTGCCCCTTCCACCCTGCCCTGACCCCTAAAACTCGGCCCCCTGCACTAAAAACTACCCCGACCCCAGCCCTGAGCCCTAAAAACACCTCGCACCCTAAAACCTACCTCCACCTCTCCCCACCCCAGCCCAATTCACCAAAACGCGTACCGGTCCTTCCTGCATTGATCCTTCCAGTTCCTTTCCCCGTCCATCCGCCAAGACATCTAGAACGCCGACTGCCTTAACCATGCATATGCGTGTTTAAGGCATATGCATGATTAAGGCAAGCGTTATTCAGCTTGAGAGGAAACGGCACGCGTGCTTAGGCCCACGTTTTAAAAGCCGTTTCCCTCTTTCAATTTCAATCACAAGCGCTAAAAGTTGAGCCTGAGCTCGAGAGAGCATAGCAGGAAAAGTCAAGCGGCAGCTGTTTAATCTTTTACTGCCAGGAGACCAGCCTGAATTTGGAATTGGGTCAAAGCCCCTCTGTAGTGGCTGGACCCTGCACTGCTGATGCCTTTTAGGTTCCCTGGGACACCCTTCGAAAGAGTGTCTTCTTAGGTGGCACACAGTTAGTACACCTCCCAAGTGGCTGCTTGCCCCCGATCCAGCATTTGTTAATATGGTGCAGGCACAAGGCCAAAGGAGTTTCCTCATTTTCATGGGGTCACGCTACCGGCAGGTGGGGAACAGCTTCTTAAAATTGCACTTGGAATGAAATGTGCACCATGTACTATGTACTATGTACCACAGAAGGAGTACAAGTATTTGCAGGCTGTAATATGGAAATGCCCCAGGGATGCATATAGCGGACACAAACACCCTTTACACCCCCATGGGGACTTCAGTTATACAGCCTATGTCTTTTATTCAGTGTTTGTTACTGCAGGATTTTCCATTTTGAAGGGCCATAAAGAGCAATTCTATTAATTGCACAATATAACAATTGACATTATTAACAACAAAATCAAGTTAAAACGTAACGGCTAATCACTTTAAATGTTCCCTCACACCACTTTATGAGTCTCTCCCATAGTTTCTCCCTCCTTCCCCATTCCCCGCTTCATCAAAAAAAAGTTACATTTTCTGTCAATACTTATTCTAAGTACACACATCTTTTAAAATTAAAAGAAATACTAACATTGCTCCTTTCTCTTTTTCCCCTTTTAACTGATTAAAAAGCTAAATGTTTCTTATAGAGATGGAGACACAGAAAGTGTCCCAGTGAGCAATATTTTCACTTTAAATAGCAGCAAAATAACAGCTATGAGGATGAAAATGTATAATTTTGGAAGCTTATCACAACCACTGCAGCAGGGGCATTTACAAACCCCAAACTCGTAGGAGAGCATTTATACAACTTTAACTTTCAATATTTTATATATTATGGCAACTTTATACATACATTTATAAAGAAGAGTTGCATCTGGAGTCTCAATACACAACACTAAATAATGTGGGAAGTGATAGAACATATTTGTGAAATAGAAACAAAGTTTGCCTGGTTCATTAAAAATACTTTTCAAGGGAGGGTTAAATAAAATTACATGTAGAAACCAGCCATTTCAACACAGCAGGCAAAAGTCATGTTGTGAGCATTTCCTTCACAATTATATACTCAACAGGGGGTTTGGATACATTTTTAAAAAGTGGACTTTTAATAGATTGCATCAATTTGGAAGAAGGTTTAGCTTTAAGGGCGGAAAGGCCACTGTCTGCAGACCACATTAATATTAAAACTGTGGAACCATAGGAAGAAGTAAATCATCAATTAAACATCAAGGAAAACGGACATTAGTAAGAGTTTGTGTACGTTTAATATGGCAATTACTGACATGTTCCTGTAGAAGGATGCTGGTGAAGATAAAACACTGCAGACCGGCGCAGTTATGCTTGATGCAAAAGGCCCATCACGTGGAACTGCATTTTAAATAGAACACAGAACAATAGGATCCAGAGGGGAGGCAATATAACAAGAGCTGGCGCAAGACCTAAAACCTCACGTTCCTGCGTTCCTTGGGGAGCTGAGATAATCTCGATCCTTAAGGTGCAAAGAGCATACTTGGTTCGAGGTGACATCACATTCACATAGGGAATGCAGAATGACTGGGATGGGAACTTTTACATCATTAGTTTTTCTAGATTTACCAAGTGACCTACTAAGTAGTTTTTATCTGCCTTGAGGTGATCATGTATGACAGACCTTCATCAACACTTGTGGCTTGGATTTCTTTAAACCCTGTAGAAGCAACAACCTTCACAATGGAATTCTGCCATTTACTGCCCTGAACTCGGGATTTCTTCTTTCTTCAATAAGAAATTTAGCACTGGTCTAAACTTTAGTTTCTTTGGATTTTTCCAAATGTTCACCCTTTCTGAGATTCATCAACCCTGATATAATCAGAAAAGCACATTTGTTAAGTGTTACCTTGGGCAGCGAGCGGGGACATGTGTTGGTGACTCCTCCGGTGTATTTGATGACGATAGGCATAAACAGCCAAAACCAGCACCATGATGCATCCCATTATACCACCAGCTACTGGTCCCACTGGTGCACTTTTGACCATATTCAAAGTTATTACCTCATCACCTGGTATTAAGAAAAAAAGATTTATTTTAAAACTAATTCCTATTTTCAAAATAATATTAAATAAAAGGTGATGAAAGAAAGTTAATACATCAGTAACGTAATAACATTATTATACATGTTGCATACAAGAAGAACTTCCTCGGCAAGTCATACAATTGCAAACAAAATTGCATGAGCTACCACAACAAGACCTCAAATTCTGGATTCGGTCAATAACATACCATCAAAATAACATTTGTCCACACAAACTAAGCAGCAAATCACAAAAGGTTCTCCCTTACCGCGATATATTGCAGCCATTCCATACACTAATTGTAAGTCTATGAAAGATAATAAAATACCAACAAACATTGAAATTGTATTCTACACACTGCAATGTTCTAGAGATGTATTTAACAATGGAGGGAGGTACACGAGAAAAAGGCAAACACACACCTTTTAACTGGGCTGCAACAAAGGCACCTTTGTGTGGCAATCACTACACTAAAAGGACAACTATGTCCCCCCAGGCCCAGCTCTCCCAGTGCTGCTGCACCACTCTTGCGCCTGTCTTTTCCGTGCTTTTTCCCCACTTTTTGAGTGCCTTCTCCTTGCTTTTCCCTCGTTTTCACTGCTTTTTCCACGCTTTTCCCCCATTTTTTCTGTCTTCCCCTTGCTTGCCCTTCATTTTCATTGCTTTCTCCTTGTTTTTTCCCCTCATTGCCACTCCTGCCTGCTGCTTTTTTTCCGCCACCACCAACCCCGCCCAGTGCCTCCAGAGCCCCTCCCCGGACCTTCTTAATGGAGGCCACAGTTTGGCCCCATTGAGTAGGCCCCAGGCCCAGCTCTCCCTGTGCTGCTGCATCGCTCTTGCTCCCGTCTTCTCCTTGCTTTTTCCCCCGTCTATTGAGTGCCTACTCCTTGTTTTCCTCCATTTTTAGAGTGCCTTTTCCTTGCCTTCCCTTTGTTTTCATTGCTTTCACCTTGCTTTTTCCTGCTTTCCGAGTGCCTTAACCTTGCTGTGCTCTCATTAAAAAAAAAAAAAAAAAAAAAAATACAAAAAAAAAAAAGCAATTAGCAACTCTAGTGCCTTGAGACCCTCACGGGTGATTTGCAGCGCTTTATAAATCCTTGATTGAGGTACACAAGCAACATTTCTGACATTAGAAACAGAAGAGCAGATATATATATATATATATATATATACACACACACACACACTGCACTGCCTATATTCAAACATTAATAACCAATACAGTACCATACATTTATAAAAAAAACAAAAACACTACAGTATTACCTATTGAACCCATGTCATCAACATAAGGACTTTTGGCTCCAACAATGCCACCAAAACATTCCTTCTGGAGAGCGCAATATGACTTGTCCAAATGAGTCTTTCCATCGCTGTCCACCATACACCACTCACAGTCCAACACTCCAAAGCAGTCTCTGTAGAAAGAAAAGCAAACATTTAAATTGTGATTAAATGTTGTCTAGGCCAACTTCAGATAGCTTGTACTCCCAACACGTCTTCCAGAATTACCGTTATAAAAGTGAAAACTGCAACAGGTCACGTTAATTGGCACATGCTGGAGATCAAAAAACAAACATAGGAGGCACCTTTGGAAAAAGAAACCAAAAGGCAATTGCTTTTGAGTGTGATGTATG
This sequence comes from Calotriton arnoldi, assembly GCA_963921515.1. NCBI lineage: Eukaryota > Metazoa > Chordata > Amphibia > Caudata > Salamandridae > Calotriton > Calotriton arnoldi. The sequence goes on along the minus strand of CAWUFW010019735.1, from coordinate 5,245 downwards.
AAGATTTATTTCCAGATTCACAGTATCTTCTTTAACCAAAATTTCAGTTGAAGCGAAACGTACGAGAGTACATTACACACAAAATATTTATGTATAGTTATTCCATGAAATTATTAAACCAATTAGACATTGCCACTCATCGTAGTACGACTTCTGCTGCTTTCTCAAGGCTCATTAATAAAATTATAACTCTCTACCTGCTTGTCTAGTCTGTGTGATAAACTACTTTATCCCTATCTTCACACGATATAGTGCCACAGGGGCGCACTTCCTTGGGTCTGTTCTCTTCACAGAACATGGTTAAACTCTATCATTCTTATGTTTTCATTGCTGTCGTGAATTATTCCAATGATTCGTCCAAAGGTTTCCCTTTCAACTTATCAAAACAAGATTATTCCGCATTCGCCTGGTAGGAGACACCAGATGACGATTGAAGAAACCTTATAAGGAGTGATTTGTTAAAGCTACAGATACTTCAAGTGCACAGTGTGGAATAATGTTGTTTTTGGTAAGATGATGGTGAAGGAAAAACTTTACATGATTAGTCAGTAAATGCTGGAGGTGAAAGGCCCTTCGAGTGCCGGCTGTGCAGATTCTCGTCTGACTTCAAGTGGTGAGAAGAGGGTTGGCTACCACTTGGCCTTCTTGTGCATGTGACATACTGTGGATTTTCACTTACCTGAAAACTCTGAGTGGGAACAAATTTAGCGTGAGACCGGCCACAAGACTTGGAGCAGGACCTCTGTTTCAGGAGCGTCCTCTTCTTATGTTTGGTGATAGCTAGCTTTTTTTCCCACTAGCTCATGGCCTTCTGGTGCACCCGTGCACTCTCTTCACACGACAGAGTCATGACCGCAGCACAGGCACCAAAGACATGTTGTGTCTGTAACAGACATCCACTTTGTGCAGTTATGACGTGAATCCTGTTTTCAGGAGAAATATTTTCCCTGGCACACTGAGAAGTTTAAAAGCTGTTAGCAACCAACAAGTTTGGAAAGGATCCCTGGATTTACATTGAAGTGCATGGAAAGAAAGGAACTGATATCCGCGAGCAGGGGAGGTGCTACATGCGACTCCGCTCGGTCACTACCGGGACAGAGCCAAGTGACATCACCTGGCGGCATGCAGGAGCTATGGCTTGTAAATCTCTGGATTCAGAGAACACTTGGGAATATTCTAAAAGTGAGGAACCTGCACTTTAAGTATCCATCAGAAAAGAAGAAGAAGAAAAGATTATAAGTGTAGATGCTTTGTTACCATCCATTGTCTCGTGTATTGGAAGATTTGGGGCACTACTATGTACTAATCATCTGTATCAAAGTTAAGTCAGATCAGAAACTATACTCTTAAAAATATGTAAGGGTTCCACGCCTTTAACATCAGCAAACAGGTTAAGTAGTGTGATATTTCATGCTCAGAAATCTTTCCATTTGAGCATTGCTTTACTTTTTACTCTAAATACCCAGAAACTGGACACTTGAGAGATCAGTGTCAGTCGGGTGGCAAAGCGGACAAATCCATCTACTGATTATCGAAAGAACAGAGAACCGCGAAGCAGCTAGCAACTCCAGCACCTTGAAACCCTCGCGGGTGATTTCTGTGCTTTATAAATCCTGATTGATTGACATGGGCCTTTAAGTAACGTGATCCCACTTTTGAATCCCTGCCAGTCTAAATAACCTTAAGCCGTGTTAATTTGGTATAATACTTCTGGGTAGATTAATTCATTTTAAGAAAGAGAGATTAGGTTTGAGCTCTCTTGTAATAACCTTGAATATTCCAAATGTGGTGGATAAACACCTTACCAAGCTAAATTATTCCTCCATTAAAAACGACGAATCGGTGTTTCCAACATCCATTTTTTTTTTTGAGTTTCTAGACTTTGAGACCTACCCAGAAGCATTTTAAAGCGCAGCATAAAAAACAAATCACAAAAGATAAACGAATGTCACTCTAATTTTCTGGGTAGGTAACTTCATAGGAGTGATCTTGGGTCACATAAGGAGGTGCAAGTTTGTCGGCAGGCAGGTAAAGTAAGTAGTCGCGGGGAAAGTAACCAAAGGCTACAGTTCTATGTATTGGTAGTTGGAAACAGTCTAGGAGGGACCTGATGGCTCCAGTGGTCTGGTGTTATAGTAGGCAGGAGAGCACCTCAGCCCACAGGAAAGTGACAAAATAGCTGTCTGATGCTGTGAAGCAGCTCTAATTTCTATTAACATGCGGAGGGATACATTTTTAATTCTGAACCCACTGGTTGATTTAAAAAAAAAAAAACATTTGGGACTCAAACCCAGTATTATCAACATTCCTCTTGAAGATACTTTTACAGCTGTTAAAAAGTTGAAAAGGTGCTCTCTATATTTCTTGACAATCCTAGCAAACGGAAAAACATTATTTCAAACTACATCGCCCTCTTGCAGATTAAAGCTTCTGGTGGTCTCAGGCACACAGCAAAAACTGATTATATTTATATGGCCTCAAACACGTACACTAATTTCTTTTCTCCTTTTTTTTTATATTTTCCCAATTGAAGACAATTAATGGCCTTTCAAAAGTCCTAGACAGAGGTCATAAATATGACTAAACTGTGCACCAAGAACAGATGAGGAGAAAAAAAAGAGAATTTCTTGAAGAACAGAGACACACACACCTCCACTTTCCTGGGATCTGGGCAAAGATCATCATCACAGTCACTTATGCATTACTTTGCTAGAACATTATACTTTATATGCATAAAAAATAAAATATTAAAAATGTAGATGTACAGAAGATTATACTAACCCACTCTCAGTTCTCTGGTTGCATCGGGTGTTGATGCACTGGGGAAGGGTATCCTGGAGGTTAGGATCAAGTGCAGTGAAAACCATTGGTTCCTGGTGAACTTCACAACTGGGATTTCTATGAAAAAACATACATACAATGCATCAGCACCTTACAGGATTTAACCTATTATATAACTATATTTTAGAAGTACTCTTGACATTGGACACCTGTATAGATTACTTTGTTACATTAAATTTTAGTTAGGTTCACAATTTTCTTTAAAGTTGTTGGAACATAATGCAAAGAAGGATTATTTTAATATTGTATTATATTTTATGAGCATATTTACCTGGCACAAAGGCTACAAGCACCAGAATACTTAATAAAAATGAGAAGCTACAAACTATAAAAATATATACATTTTAACACGCACATTTACCACCTGCTCGGAGCAGGTGGCAAATATGTGAGTTAAATCCCACAGAAAAGGGAATACCACCTGGTAAATTCGGGTCTGCACTTGTAATTGCATGGTAGTGGTAATTACTAGTGTGGAGGCTGAAACCTGCCAGTACTGTGCAAGTTATAATCGAGGCCATGAAGGGCTACCTAAAGTGACTGGAGATAGATCAACAGGGATGAAAGACCCAGTTATCATATCCGATCACATCTTCGAATATAGAGCAAGGATACTTTTCCATGTTAATTTAAACAGCTTGTCCACATTCCTGATCCCATGGCAACTGCTGTCTTAAGCAAAGTTTATTTTGGGTGCTTTAGACCCCTGTAAAGTTCATATGGCTTTTTCCTTCCACAAACACTGTTTTGAGGTTGAATGGATGCACTCTTGTGGTTCGAACTGTATATACACAGACCACTCCACAGATGGCAAGTATTGACTTATATGGCCACATCTATCCTCACACTTCTCACCTACCCCTAAGAGTAAGACAGCCACACACGTTTATGGCGCAGTGTGAGCCAATATCCATACACCGAACACTGGAAACATAGGGCAGACTGCACTCACACACTTCTGTCCATCAATTAAAACGGTATGATTAAGCAACCTATCACTCCCTTCTTTTCTCTTCAAATTCATGCAGAGACATAGCAACAAATGTATTAACAGCATAACTCAGGTCCTGATGTATGAAATAAAAAAATTCCCTAAATAGGCCGCACAACAAATATGGACCAATCCATATATGGCACCCCACCCAGTAGCGTGCTAGCACTCAATTGTTTTTGGCTGTCTCGTTCGGAGTATGAAGCACTATATAAATACAACTACAATATAATACAACATAATTCAACCCTACAGCACTGTGAAGCTAACTAATGGCAAAAGACAGCTAGCCAAAACTCTATTGACATTACTGATCTTTGACTTTTCTTAGACCCTTATTGAAAGTTGTGTATAAAATTCTGATCAATGCGCACGTTTGCACACAGATTAGAACTCTGCATTGGGCATCAATTACCACATTCGGAAATTTTCTGCTGACAAGACAAAAAGCTTGAGGAAATGTATCAGGATAAAACGCTAAGACATAAATGCAAAACATGCACTAATTGGTGTGGTAAACATTGAGTTCACATTAGGCTTCCTTCTGAAGTGGGGTACTTAGGAGAAATTGTTAACCATTAATATAGTACACTAATATAGTAATTACCATGTGCACTAATTATGACCTGAAGTCTACATAACTTGAAACCATGGCCTCAGTCTCCAAATCTGTCTTTGTGCTTCTATCATGATCATACACATACAGGTACAAAGCTTAGAATGCATTAGTCTGTGTCTGGGGTCACGAAGACCCCCTAGTTAGCCCATTTGTCTACCTGCTGTAATCTCCGCAACTCTAATAAATCTCTACCTCAGTGTTTGCCCTGGCTTTACTACTTGTTCCCGTGTTGCAAAGACTAACTGGCAACCATGTTGTCTGCCTGGTGTCTCTCTTGTGCCCCAATAAAGGCTTTTCCTTTCTGTATCCAGGCCAGGATAATAGGTAACATTACTTTGCTGCAGCACTTCCTGACCTATGGTCCGGAGGACCCGTGGTGTCTGCCATACCTACTGGGTGGGAGCGGGGGGGTGCGGGGAGGACATGTCAGAACACCATTAGTACAGATTGGTTACAGGGCAGCTACGATCTTTGCCAGTTCTTTAGGCGTGGTGAATTGTAGCTCTGTCATCTCATAAGAGAACTGCCCAATATAGGTTGCTAACAACAACCATTTTATTTTCATTTAGAATTGTATAGATTCCTGGCAGAGTAATTAATAGGCAGCAAAATTGCCATGTAACTGGGACTCACTCGGTGTTAGGAAGAATGAAACATGCATTAGGAATCAAACTAGACACTTGCCAATCACATATCCCGAAATTAGAAAGGTTAACCCAGTAAGCTCAATATTCTGAGACCTGTGCTTTTGTGCGACCTCAAATAAACATGTTGCAACAGCTGATGACGGCTGG